>VDFB02122025.1:0-14919 GCA_007258455.2 Sequoia sempervirens
GTCTCCACAATGCTTTGAGAACTCTCAACACCTATCCACGAATGAAGTTGCAGATTTCTACGAGCTGTTATAACTGACCTGCACTTTTCATCACATAACCAGCTGCATACAGATTTCGTAAAAAGCTCATAACTCCTTCCCTAATTACTCAAATGGCGTGGTATTCAATGCAAAACAATGCTATCATGAGGGCGCTCAAACTACCAACAAGAAACAGACTTAAAATGCAATCTTTATTTAATGCACGGAATCCA
The DNA here is from genome assembly GCA_007258455.2 of Sequoia sempervirens. Classification (NCBI taxonomy): domain Eukaryota; kingdom Viridiplantae; phylum Streptophyta; class Pinopsida; order Cupressales; family Cupressaceae; genus Sequoia; species Sequoia sempervirens. The sequence goes on from VDFB02122025.1 coordinate 255, forward strand.
AGACAGCTGAAAGGTACGGCCCAGCTGACAGGGGCAATTTCTTATTTAAAAATCAGGATTCTCTCTAAAAAATCCACAAGTTTGCACACAAGGGTGCCTAGCCTAAATGGATAGATTTATGCAATACCCATAACACAATTTTTTGTCTTTTTTGATTTACAAATAAAAGTACGGATCTGCTGTAGCAAACATGCAAAAACCAGAAACATCTAATATGCCAAAAACTGAACCTAATTAGACAAATGCAGATTACAATGCACGAATTCCAATGCACTCAAAAACTAGACTAAAATCACCACTAGTTGTTGTCTTACAAACAAGAAGCGATGCCCGAGCTAGGAGGCCTTCATTCCTCGAAGCAAACCCAGAGCCAATTCGGCAGCATAACAGTACTGTAGTCAAAAGATGAGAAATGATGCTCAAAGACTTCCTTATATAACTTCCTGTTGACTTCACGAACCCTAAAATCCACTTCAATGTCAAACCCTAATCCTTTCTTCAAGATGGCGTCCTTTTCCTTTCAAGCTTAATATTGATATTTTAATTAAATTCACCTTGATAAATGCGCCCACATTAAACTTGCTTTGACTTTGGAAAATTCAATATAAATTTAATATATCCTCAATGATGGCGCCACCCTTCAAGTCCACCTTTTAAAATAACATTAAGTTATTTGACTAGGCCAAGGTGATAAAATAACATTTAAAATATAATGTTATTTTTAAGTGAAATAAGCCCATCTCTCCAAAACTGCATTCTGAAGCCATTACTGAACAAGTCAACTGACCAAACTGAAGCAGGAAGTCAACCAAGCTGAACCCAACTGAAAAGCTACCAAAAATAGAATTTACTAAAAATAGTAAATTCCAGAAAATGCTCTGAATTCTGAAATGAACATACCACAATGAAGCCCTCTGAAAACCCAGAAAGAATCCACCCTCGAAACCACCAACTCCGATCAAAGACAACCTCAAAATAGGAAACCTTAATTTTACCTTCCGACTAGCCTACGGGTCTCCGTGGGTGCGTCAACGGGTCACCGGAAATGTCAGTTTGAGAAGGGGACACATGTGTACTTCTCCATTTTCGTCCCTTTAGACAAATTCTAGGGCATCTCCAAGTCAAGGCACAAATTAGGTTGAGAGCTTTCATTGTTTGAGGACTTAGTGAAATTTTCATCATCTTTATACTCTAGGCGCCTAAGATCCCTTAAGGTTTGATTTTCCATACTTAGAACAATTTCAAGTAGCTTTGTGTTTGAGGGTGCATCTGAACCCTTGAGCTTCCAATTCTGAGCACTTAGAAGATCTTCCAACTTTTGATATTACTCCCTTCAAGCCAGGCGCATACCATCCCTTCTACTTCCAATTTTCTCTTGCCTTAGAGAAATTTCTTACCTCCTCAACTTCTTGGGCGCATTTGCTAGGTGCTACTTCAAATTCCAACGCCTTAGCAAGTTTTCAAGGCACCTCTACAAACTAAGGCACATTTACCTCTTCTAACTTTCATTTTTAGTGCCTTGGAAGGTTTTCTCATCCCTTGTCATGCTAGGCGCATTCAGCCCTTCAAGCTTCTAGCTTTCCACACTTAGAAAATTTTTAGACCTCCCCCTCAACTCTTAGGCGCATTTGGGATAGTGAGCTTTCAATTTTGATGCCTTAAAAATTTTCATTGACTTCCTCTTACCTTAGGCGCATATGGGATAGTGAGCTTTCAGTTTTAAGTACTTAGAAAAATTTCCATGCCATCTCCTCCCAAGGGCACACTCAAGGGTAGCTACTTCCAATTTGTGATACTTAGAATATTTCACTACCAACTCCTCTTAAGGTGAGGCGCATATAGGGGTCTAAGCTTCTAGTTTTCATACTCAGAAATTTTTTAAACTTTCTCTTCAAGTCAAGGCGCATATGACCACCTTTGCTTCCACTTTCCTTTGCCTTAGATAAATTTCTTACCCCTCCTCAAGGTCAAGGCGCATATAGGGGTCTCTTCTTTCAATTTTCAAGACTTAGTCAACTTTTCAACCAACCTCAAGTAGCTAAGGCGCATATGAGGGTAGGAGCTTTCATTTTACCATACTTAGAAATTTTCAAGGCTACCAACCTTCCAAGGGCGCATTTCCATAGGTGAGCTTTCAATTTGTTTGCCTTAGTCAAATTTACTCAATTTCCTCATGAGTTGGGCACATTCTAGGGTCCTTGCTTCCAATTTTGTTACTTAGGAGATTCTTCAAGCATTTCTCTTCAAGGTAGGGCACATTTGACATGTGTTACTTCTAGTCTCTATGCCTTAGAAAATTTCAAGGACTCCTCTTTCAAGTTTGGGCGCATATGGAGGCCTGAGCTTCAAGTTTTCAATACTTAGTCACATTTCCAGCCTCCTCCTTCAAGTTAAGGTGCATCTAGGGTCCTCTACTTCCAATTTAGCAAACTTAAACAAATTTCAAGGCATATCTCTTCAAACTTGGGCGCATTTTTCCCTGTGAGCTTCCATTTTCAATGCCTTAGTAGAATTTTCATCCATCCTCAACTTCTCAAGGTGCATTTGGCAGGTCAAGCTTCCATTTTGCCAGACTTAGATGGATTTTCTAGCTCATTTCCAGACTTGAGGCAGTTTCGAGAGGTGATTCTTCTGATTGTTGAGGATGACCTAGTTTTCTATTTTTAGAAAGTTTTGCACTCTTCGCATTTCAAACTGATTTCGAGCTCCGGAAGGCTTGATTTTCGTTTTGTCTTGATCCCCATGACATGACTGAGCTGTCGGCACCTGATGCTTGCATGCACCTGCTATTTTTAGTAACCTACTAAAAATAGTAAGTGCTCAGAATGAGCTCAAATTTTGCGTGTAAACTGCCTGAAAGATGTTGATTGTAACTGGATGTTGCTTTCGTGTGACCCTTGCGTCTTGCCCTACTTTTTAGGAAACCCTAATTCTTCTGCAAGGACATGCTAAAAATAGTAAGTGCTGGATTTTTCGAACCTCTGCAACTCTGTTTGATCTAAAATTCGCTCCATGGGGTCCTCATCACTTGCTTGACTTGCTCACACTGGTGCCACGCGCTGACCTGTTATTTATAGTCCTATTTTAGAAGTGACTTACTATAAATAGTAAGTGCTCAAGTCGCCTTCAAATTTACAAGTGGACTCCTTGAAAGATACTGATCATGATGGGATACACCGGTTTTTGGCGATTCTGGCATTTTATCCCTCATTTTGGGTCTCGAAGCTAGAAACCCTAATCTGATTTGCATGTTGCCCAAAAGATCTCTGTTTGTCCCCGTTTTTGTTGTATGTCACTAGGTTCGTGATTCTGGAGTGTTTGGTAGATGCTGGAGTGATCCTACTAAAAATAGTAAGTGTCTAAAAAAGTGACCAATCAACTGCCAGATGAGTTTGTATGTCACACAACTCGAGAGATCTCAAAAAACCCAGTAAACTGGACTGCATGTGGGCACTGGCTAAAAATAGTAAGTTCCTGAAAAGTGATCAACTTTGTTTGCATGTTACCTTGTCGTGTAGCTCTCGGAAAACCCATAAAGAATATCCAGACATGCGTTGAGAAATCTTGCATGCAAACCCTAAAAATGGCCTCTGAAGCCTGAATTGTTGAAAGTCATCATCTTGTTTTGCATGTTATATCACCGCGAAGGTCTCAAAAAACCCACAAAGAATCTCTAGGTATGCATCTGAAAGTCCAACATGCAAACCCTAAAAATCGCCCCCGAAGGCAGAACTGCTAAAAATAGTAAGTTGTCTGCTTTAGCTCAAATTTTGCAAGCAGGTAGCTCACAGTGTTCTAAGTGTAGTGCACTTGTCAGAATTTGAAAATCCCAAGAAAATAGGCCCCAAATTGATACTTACTAAAAATAGCAAGTTGTCAGAATTCAGTGAAAATTCAGTGGGAGCCTACTTGAAGCAACCCAGTAGCAGTGCTAAGCTCAAAATTCATTTAGCCAATTCAACCTAACCTCAAAGTAGCCTGAAGATTGTAAACCCTAATTCATCAGAAGGCCCTCCAGACTTAGCCAAAATTCAAATTTAGGTCAAATGGCAAGTACATCACTAGACAAAAAGAAACGACAGAGAGAGACACAGACCCAAAACCAAAGCCAAAAGACCCGAACAGAGCAAAAGTTAGGGGGTCCCCATTTTGAATGGGGTGATGTGTGAAAAGGTCACAACACTACCCACTAGACCTAGACTGAGTTTTAACTGAATCTAACTTCACCATTGTGATCGTGAAGCAAAATAAGCCAATTATAACAATTTATAGTCAATCCTGACAAGTTTCAATTTTTAGGGTTTTAGGGCTTGAAATAGGAGCTTGAAAAACCCTAATTTTCAATTTTTTCAAATTTTACCATTACCTTCCAAACATCAAACAAACACAAAATCCATACTTGATTTGCCCAAAAAATAGTGTTTTGACATCACTTTAACAAGGTTAAGACTCTATTAGCAAAATGCCTTAATGAAGCAAAAAATTTGGTTTCGATACAACACTGGCCAGGGGTGCCCATGCTTTTGAAGTACTTAAATAGACTTTCAGAAGTTGTGAAACTAGTCATCCTTTCTAGGACTGAGCTGGTCATCCATCCCACGATTTAGCGAGATCATCAAACTCATCAGTCAGCAATGATCTCGGATGAGAGCACGGAGGGTCAAAATGGTGAAATTGAAGAACAGTCAAGAAATTGACTAAGTCTGAAGCCAAAAGTGCCCCTGTTGAGAAAAGGTGCCCTTGATTTGAAGGCATCAGATTCAGTCTTTGAGATTTGTAGCTCCCATGCACACTTAATCAGGGTCGTTCCATCTCAGCAATGGATCTATTAGCAACATCTCAGGAGCAATTGAGCAACCAGGATCGAGGATTGAACAGAGACACTTCAACACAGAAAAATAATAAAAATGTTCAACTCTTCAAAGGGACGCCTAAAGTCAAAGTAAGGCTCAGTTGACTAAAGTTAAGATATTTTGAAGCCTTTCTATGTCTAAAATGTCCCTAAATGGGTGGAAATCAGTGTTGTGAACTCCAGATCAGGCAAAAAGACCCCTCCATCATGAGTTGGTGTCCATACTTGATGCATTCATGCATTAATCACTATGTATCAAGCTTGGACATCATTGTTCATTGTTTGTCTTTGCAAGTTGGAGCTCAAGAACAGTCATTTGTTCTCCAAGATGTCTTTTCAAGATTTGACAAAGGGTTTTGACCGTTCTTCATTATTTTTTGAAGATCAGCAACATAGAAGGATATTTTCTCAGAGGTTGCATCTAGGGGCAGATTTTTACAAGAAGGCAGCAAATAACTTCCAATCTTCCTCTTGTCTTCTTCCTCTCTTTTGTTTTAAACTTCTTGCATGTCACAAAAAATAACAAGTTATCACAGATTTGGCCAACTGGGTATGATCAACACAATTTTCCAGCAAAACCCATCTTTTCAAACTTTCCAGAAACAACAAACTTGTTGCCCCTATTTTTAGGTGTTTTTCCGAAAAAGTCACAGAATAAAAAGTCTAACGAACTGGGTTTGTTCAGCATTGAAGCATGAACAGAACCCATGTGTTAGATTTTTTTTGGAAAAATACTTCTTGGCAGGTGGCTATTTTTAGGGGTTTTTCAGATGTCTGAACATATTCGTGTTTACAGTCAACAATTGAGTTTTTTAGAATATAGTACTCTCAAGTTGAAATCAAGACCAAAATGGTCCTACTTCACGAATTTCTAAAAACACTCGACATAGACATGCATCAAGTAAAGCCTATAGTTAAGTTGGATGCCTTGGAAGGCGTTAATGACATCATCGTTTAATGGATAGCCAAATGCGGAAGGTAGTAATTCCAAACGCAGAGCCGCCATCGATTACTTCCACACTACCTTCCACATTCCATGTCAACAAGGCTAGATGACGCAGCTGCGAAGAAGATCGAATATCAAAATTAGTTTGAAGAGGTAGAAAAAGTCAATTCCTGGTTAGAAGAACTATTGATTGGAGATGGTGAGGTGTAAAGCACCCACAAAGGATGTCCTACCCTCCAGAATAGCATTAATGGTGATTGAAGTTAATTTGATGCCCCTTTCTAAGTTAACTCCAAATCCCACTGATCATGCATGTCATATCCCATTAATTATGGATGTCTATTTTGACTTCCACGAATTATAGATCTTAGATCTCCACTAAATGTGGATGTCTATTTTGGAGACTCATTTTGTAATTAAGTTCACTTGTAGTTTAGTTTCAATCAACTAAAGTAGTTTTCCAATTGACTCTTTGTTTAGTTTTAGTTAACTAAAGTAGATTTCCAGTTAGCTGTTTGCTCACCCACTTTTAGACATAGGAATAAATCTTGTTGATTGGCAAAAACTAATTGTTAACTCAAGGAGATTTTAGGGTTGCCTACTTGTTGTGACCTTTTCACACATCACCCCATTGCAAATGGGGACCCCCAGTAGTTTGCTAGTTTTTAGGGTTTTTCTTCTGTGCAACGGTTTCATAAGGTCATCATTTTAAGAGTTTCAAGTCAGTCTTTTGAGAGTCATCTGAGCCAAGTTGAGAATCCATGCCTGAATTAGTGCTTGAATGTCATGGAAGTGCTCAGAAGGTCCGGGAGACGAGGATCGCCTGTGCTTTGAGCCAATTCTGCTTCCTACTTTTTAGGGAATTTGCTTTTTTGCTTTTTCACTTTTTCATTTTTGGCATTTTTGGACCAATCTGGGATCCCTATTTTTTAGGGATTTTGCTTTTTCTATTTTTAGAAATTTCTATATTTAGAAAGTTAACCATGGTCAACGAGTCAGCTTTCCATCCTTAGAACCAAAAATCAACCCAAAAATTGAAAAAATCACTGATAAATCAAAGTAAAAATCGAAAAATCAAGCAAAAATCAGGAAAAGCAAGGGAAAATCTGGAAAAATCAATGCAAAAATCAGGAAAATCAACTAAAAAACATGGAGGAGCAATATGAAAATCAGAAAATCAGTCAAAAATCAGTTAAAAATCACAAGAAAATCACCCAAAAATCAACCCAAAGGCATGAAATTTATGGTAAATTTTTCCTAAGTCTGGAGAAATTTTCCCTTGCCATGGAGATGAGAGAATGTCCAGCCATTAACAAAGTCTGCCCTAGAAAGGAGGGAAGGTGAAGAGGAAAATTTCTCCATCAAGAGGGGAATGGAAAGCCATTAAGGAAGTCGGCCCTTAATTTGAGGGACGTGGCATGAGAGCAAGGAAGTCTGCCCAAGCCTTAGTGAGAAGATGGCATGAAGTTTTGGAAGTCGGCCCTTAATTTGAGGGACATGGCCAAAACCTCTTGAAGTCCGCCCAGTCTTAGATAAAACATGTCAAGCCTTCTCCAAAGTCTGCCCGAGCCTCGACAAGACATTTGTGAAGTCCGCTTAGCATAAGAAAAGGGAAAATTGAAAATTTTGGCTAAGTGTTTGATGCCTTGGAAGGAAAATTCGAAATTTGTCTAAGTATGGAAGCCTAAGAAGAGGAAAAGTTCAAATTTTGTCTAAGTATGAGTGTGAAAGGCAAATGTCAAGGAGGATAGAAAGTTTGCCATGCCTTGATGGAAGATGGAAAGAACTTGATGAAGTCAGCCTAGGCCATGGAAATAATTTAATGAAGTCCGCCTAACATAAGAAGGGGAGAGAAGATTGAAAATTCGCCTAAGTATGGGTGCCTAGAAAAAAGTTGATGAAGTTGGCTAAGTGCACAGAGGAAAATGTGTATGGAAAAGAGGTTAAAATCTGGCTAAGTATTATGGAATTGGCCAGAAAAAAAATCGTCCAAACACATACTTTGCCTAGAGAAATTCGTCCAAGCAAGAGAAAATTTGATTTCAGCATGAGAAAATGTGCTCGACACAATCTGAAGCCTGCCATGGCAGAAGAAAATGAGGATCTAGCGTAATATTTATTGGCGAGATGGCTAAAATTTCAACTTGGCTAGACAAAAATTGAAATAAATTTGGAAAATAAACATTTAGCCAAAGAAAAAAAGAGAAAAATTAAAATAGCCATGGGTCCAAAAAACGAACGGGTTGGAAATAAATTAAATATTTTAACATTTTAATAATTTATTTCCAATACTTAGAAATATAAAACGCCTTGGACAAAATAAAATTCACGAGAGATGTATCGGAAGAAAATAAATTACGCCGGAAAAGAGAAAATCCATGAGCAAAAATAAATTCACCATGAATTAAAATTTGGAAAAATCGAATTTAATTGGATATTTAATGTTTTTCAAAATTTCGAAAATCAAAGATAAACATCTAGCAAAAAATTGAATTTTGGAAAATCAAAGAGATTTGCCTGGATAAGCTCGCCATGGAGTGTTTTCAAAAAAGAATAGAAACTTGCCTGTTTGAAGAGGAGAAAACAAATCAAAATCGAGAGAAAAAGATGCAGTTGCTAAAACAAATCGAATTCTTTAGCATTATAATGAGTTTCAGCAACTCATTTTTCACAGACATAGCTGAAGAGAAGTTAATCTCTCGAAATCATAAGAAAGTTGAGACACGATCAATTCTTTTGCAGGCAAGATCGATTTTCTTAGAGGAAGGAATAATTTCATGCTGAGGAAGTAATTTTTTTCGAAGAAGCAAATAATTTCTTGGCTGAATGTTGAACTTTTCAGCAAGACTGGCGCACTTTGTCATTTGATTTTTGATTAGATTCTCGAGTTTGAATTTGATTTGCAGCCAGAAGTTTTTCCTGAGGTTTGGAGTTCAATTGGATAAATTCATTAATTCTACTGTCTTTTTCATTCTGGCTAAGTTCTGGCTAAATTTCAATCAAATTCATTTACTTTCAGCTTGCTTTTTTGCAGAAATTTAATATTTTAATAAGCTGAAAGTAAAATTTTGAAATACAAGGCACGGGAATAAATATATTTTAAAGTCTCCATATTAATGTTAGTGTTTTTATTGTAGGTTAATGACCACAGCAGGAGAACCATCAAAGAAGGTGCCGATGAAGTTCGCCAGTAAAGGGGTACAATGAGAGTCAAAAATAAATTTAAAATGGAAAAATGCTGCAGACACTGATTTGGGACATGTAGACTTTGTGGAATTCAAAAAGAGAGTATATGGACATGCTGGACTACCGACACCGATTGCCAGATAGATGGTGAGAAATGGAATTTTTCAAGCAGCCGGATTCTCGCTTGCAGTAGACTGTGCCGAGTTAATGGTAGAATGTGCCATCCATTACAATGCTCAGGAAAGAAAAATTGTTGCACCTAATGGAAGGGTTCTGGATCACCTTAGCGAAGTGGCAATGCAGGAAGCGTTCGACATCCCAACACATCCCCGTACTGTTTACAAAACCAAGGAGGACGCCAAGAGATTGTATGACAGCCAGTCTGAATTGTGCGCCACAAATGTTAATAAGTCATGGCTAGAGAAACTACGCCGGACACATTTTAAAGAGGACCATGGGGATATCATTCTGATGCTGAATAGGATAGCCGACAACCCACAGGGCGTGTATTTTGAAACGTGGATGTATTATTTTATAGATGAAATCACTTTCAGCGTGAAGATGTTCAACTGGTCCCTAATGATAAGCAACAATCTTCACGAGTAGCTGACCAATTTGGAAAAGACCAAGTCTTTTCATATGAGCTCGTACATTGTCTATTTGTTGGCCAGAACATATAAATACTCAGGACTGATTTGCAAAGACAAAGTTGGAAATGGAGAAAATGAACTCAAGCCTTATGATTGCTACCCACAACTTTAGCTAAGGGAGAAATCTCATTTCAGGTGCTTGCACGATGCTTTCCTAATGTATATCACAAGAACACTTCAAGGAGGAACACACCAGAGGTTGAGTCACGAAGCAAAGAGTTTGATCAATAGGTATGGATCCTGGTTTATCTAGTTTCCAAAGTTTACATATGCCAGGATCCAAGGATTCATTGGAAATCCTTACAAGCTGCCTATCTATCCAACAAATTGGATGATTTTGCTTGAAGTCCTAAGGCAACTGGCAGAGTATCAGAACATCCAAAGGCCAAGTAAGAAGGCGGCTGTTACTTTCCCATTCTTTATTGGGAATATGTTTGAGTCCTGTCTGTCAGCACAAACAGCTAAGAGCACCAGGCTAGAAATCCAGTGGTACCCGTTCACAGCCTATAAGTCCAGGGCCAATTTTGACCTGCATCATCATATTCGGACCATGGATGGGAGGAGATACAAACATAGAGTAGAATTGGAGGACTTCTGGGCGAACACTGTTGATGAGTATGAAGTCAGGAGAAGATTATGGTCTAGAGTGCCAGTGGACTTTATGAGGGAAACTGAACTTTGCCGGGTGCTCGATCAGTTGCAGGATGATAGAAATTATGTCCAACCGTGTTTCGAGGAGAGCCGACCTCTTTCTTCCGTGAAGTGGTCAGAGCCTGAGCATTCAAATTTGGCGATGTTGATGAGGCTACTGATTAAGTACTCTTAGTGGTGGGTTGATCATCAGGTCCAGGGGTTGAGGCATAAAAGAGTGACACTCACATATGATTTACTGAGCGAGACAGAGTCATACTCCTCCAATGCCGACGCATCCCATCATGATGATTTAGTTGAGATTGGCGAGAAGAGGAAAGAAGTAGTTGCAAGCATAGAGCCTGTCCAGAAAAGACAGAAGATGGAGCCATCTCGCTCTGCGATGTTTTGGAATATTGATGAGCTAGTAGTTACCGCAGACGACTCCTTGGTTGAGATGATGAGACCTTCTGTGGTTCAGGAAAAGGAAAATGAACCGACCCAGTTGGATGACGATGAGCCCCCATCTTCTACGGGCACAACAATAGTTCCATGGAGTTTCGGGGACGGAACGGGGGGACGGGGGGGACGTGTTTCCGGGATGGGAGACGGGGGCCTAAATTGGGGGACGTGAGGGGGACGGCGGCGGGGGGGTGGCGCTAAAATACATATAGTACTTGAAAATTAAAACTTAAAAGATTAATAATTTAATTGTCTAAACTCTAAACACAATAACACATTGCAATAATATATCATTTCATTGACATTGGAAAATGCAACAAGAACTATATGTTTCATAATTTGAGTTTCATAATCATGATTCATGAATCATAATTTGATAATTACAATCAAGTATCACTGTATTATCAATGTTCAAACTTCAAACTTCCAAAACAGAGTAATAGTAAATCAAAATGGCTCCAGGCTAATAGCCTGATGCTGCTAATGATCTAATCATCTCCAAGCTCCATGCCAATCTCCTCATCACTAGAACTGCTAGACTCCGCATGCTGAAGCTCATCTAAACCAATACCAACCAGCCCTGTCTCTGTAGGATCATCATCTATCTGTGATGGCTCTTCTGGCTCTACATCCCATCTGGCTGCTGGACTCTCCTTGTATGTAGTTGTGTTGCGGTCAACTAGACGTAAGGCACTATGTACAGCCACAAGCTTCTCTGCCCTCCTAGAAGTAAGCCTGTTCCTCTTAACAGAGTGGATGAAGCTATAAGTGGACCAGTTCCTCTCAGCAGCAGAAGAACTAGAAACCTGGGACAGCAAACGAATGGCTAGAGTAGTAATCAAAGATCTAGGCCCATGCATAGTCCACCACAACTTGGGGTCCTCCTCTGACATAGTCTCCAAATCTACCTTGGCCGCCTCTGAATATCCCCAAAGAGTGGCAAATTTTGTCCACTCGGTACGAAGCAAGCTGGCCTCTGTAGGATCATACATTCTGTCAATGGCCTTCATGAACCCTTCCTTCACCTCAGCATCCTCTATAGGTGTTATTCTGCCGGGACGTGGCACATACCACTTCGGGTTCAATGCATAGGCAGCCATGTGTAAGGGAGTGTTGAGCTTCTCCCATCTATGCTGAATGATTGGATAAATGTGCTCGGTGTAGAATTGCATTGTGGGGTCCTTCTCTCGCACTTTAGCCTTCATTTGATCAAGCATGGAATCAATGCACTCGTATACCTCTCCAAGGGAAGGTGCATTAGAGTCCCCAAATCTAATAACCTTGAAGACTGGATCAATGATGGAGACAATATATGTGGCATCAGCCCAAAAGACATCATTCTTCACCACCTCCTTAACCCTCAACCCCTGCTGTGTCTTCGACTCAGGCCATCGGTTCCACTCTGCTGTCATTACCATTACTTGCAATGGCTCTTGCAACTCAAGCATCCTCTCCAAGAGAATAAAGTATGATGCATACCGAGTCTCTATAGGTTTCAGGAATTCCTTCTTGGAGAAGGTTCTGAAAAGTGCATGTGAAGTATGGTGGTTGCAGATAAACATCTGCACATCTCTAGCATCACTCACAATTGATTTGATCCAGCTGATTTTACCCATGTCCTTAAGTGCATTATTCATAGCATGCACACAGCAAGGAGTCCACCAAATGTGTCTATAGGCTGCCTCAACCAACTTCCCTGCAGCTCTACACACATGGGCCGCATCTGTCACTACCTGCACCACATTCTGTGGCCCAACCTCCTCTATGGCATCCTTGAGAATCTGGAATTGATAATGAGCATCCTTGCTATGCCCTGAACAATCAATAGCCCTAAGGAAATAAGGGCCCGCTGTAGATGTGACCATGATGTTGATGAGTGGACGATGCCTAATGTCCGACCACCCATCCATGACTATGCTGCATCCACTTGAGACCCAGGTTCTCTTCATCTTCTCCATCAAAATATTAATCTTGGAATAGTTCTGATCCAAGATTGTTGTCCTCAACTTAGTTTCCCCTGGTGGCACATATGATGGTCCCGCCCTTATTACCTTTGACATAGCTTCCTTGTAATAAGGAGAGCGAGCCACATGGAATGGAATGCCATTGGCAAAGAAGAATTTGCCAATAGCATCATCTGCCTCATCCTTTGCTTGTGCATTGAATAAATCTGCCAATGGATGTGAACTTGAAGATGCCACTTTACGTTTCCCCTTAGGCTCTCCTACACATGAACTGAATGGATTTGGTGGCCTTTGACTCTGCAAAGTAGAAGTAGAAACTGCTGCAATCTGATCAGCCTTACTCCTATGTGCCAATGTAGCTGTCATAGGTGTTGCTTCCTCATCCGAACCCCATAATTTTAAAATTTCAGCTCTATACTTTGCATTGTTTTCCACCTTCTTACAAACATCTACACCTTTGCCTCGAATAAGAAGAAAGTGAGAATTAGTTCTAGTAATGCTCCCAAACCAGTCAAGATGACAAAGGTGGCACACCCACTTTCTAGTGCCCCCACGTGACCCAGGCTGTTTCGGCATCTTAGTTGCAAATTGTTTTAATGGTGATTTTGGATCAAAGGGGCCCTTGGCATATCTTTGGAGGATTCTTGAAGGGCATTTATCTTTGACTTTTCTACTCTCAATAGAACCTGCTTCAGCTTGAGTCTGAGTATTTGAGTCATGTTCACCCTCGTCTACTTCTATTTGAAATTCTGAATCATCAGATTCATTATCACTTCCACTTCCACTTCCAATTTCTGCTTCAACCTCCTCACCCTCAACCTCATCGCCACTTCTATTGATTGAACTCATTATGATAATGTCAAATGAGGCTGCAAAAAAGATTTAAAAACAAAATCAGACCTCTATAATTTATTGCAAAAGATGAAATCATGAAAATAAAAAAACAATATGATGTTTCCAACTTTCCATTTCAAAGTTTTTGACTTTTAAATTTTAAATTGACAGTGTGCCTCAAAGAGATGTCATCTAATGGAATGCAATGATTGGAGGAATTTTGCTTGTGAGTGTGAAGTTGTGAACTTTTTGACAGTATCTGAGTATAGACTAGAGGAATTTTGTCAGATGTTGTAGTTGCAAACTTGCAACTGCCCTGTAGACATGTATGCAAAATGCCAAAGTGTGGAAGCATAGACGAGACATGTGAACTTTTTTACTTTTTGACAGTGTGCCTCAACTTCAAGGCTCAAAGAGATGTCATCTCAATTCAAATGGAATGCAATGATTGCAGGATATGCAGTTGCTGTTGCGAACTTTTTGAGTTTTTACTTTTTGACAGTGTGCCTCAACTTCAAGGCTCAAAGAGATGTCATCTCAATTCAAATGGAATGCAATGATTGCAGGATATGCAGTTGCTGTTGTAGTGTGCAACAGCAACTGCATATCCTGCAATCATTGCATTCCATTTGAATTGAGATGACATCTCTTTGAGCCTTGAAGTTGAGGCACACTGTCAAAAAGTAAAAAAGTTAACATGTCTCGGCTATGCTTCCACATTTTGGCATTTTCATTTTGCAAATTTGCATACATGTCTACAAGGCAGTTGCAACTACAACATCTGACAAAATTCCTCTATAGTCTCAATTCAAATGGAATGCAATGATTGCAGGATATGCAGTTGTTGTTGCACTGCAACAACAACTGCATATCCTGCAATCATTGCATTCCATTTAAAAATTTAAATTTAATTTAATAATTTTATTTATTCAATTTTCCTGTGTATGCAAAATGTGGAAGCACTGGCAATGCAGTGCTGGAGGCGTCATAGAGATGTCCGCTCATGGAATGCAATGGTTGCAATTATTATTAATTTATTTGCTAACCTCACAGAGATGTCCGCTCATGGAATGCAATGGTCGCGCGGCTTCTGCAAACCCTGCGACCATTGCATTCCATGAGCGGACATCTCTGTGACGCC
>VDFB02122026.1:0-16716 GCA_007258455.2 Sequoia sempervirens
GTTTCTTCATCCAGAGGAAATCATTGATCTTCAGAGATTATCTATTTACAGAGCTTCAGCATATTTATTCATTCAGAAGACATTCTATTCATCTAGGCGCTTATTCTTTGTTATTTTGGAGGCTAGAAAGAGGAGCCATACAAAGTCATTTATTGCTGTCTCAGCCGTACAAATCTGTACTGTACAGGCCGTACCAGTCCATAAAGGGGCGTATTTTCAAAGGGAAGCAAAACGCCTTTCATATTTGACTTCTGTCTTCACCAGTCAAGGCGCCCACAGTCTAGGCATCACTTTGCATCTTCAGACAGAGGGAGAAGTGGATTTGCATGTCAGCCGTACCAGTTCAAGTTATTTACCAGCAAGCTGAAATCTCCAGGTTTTCATTAAAAGTCATCACTTTTCTATTTGCATGTCAGTAGATCTTCTTTGTAATCATTACTGGAGATTAAATAATAGCCTTGTTTCCTTATTCACTATTGCTTCTGTAGTTTCAAGTGATAATTTATTTTATTTAAATTTATTACCTTTTTTCCAAGCAAAAATCGCATTCTTCATTTATTGTTCAAAACCTCAAAAACGTCAAAAAAATCAAAAATTGCAAAAACAAACCAAAACGCAGTCAGAATCGGAATCAGGGGAAACTAGGGTTTCTACAGTGGTATCAGAGCTAAATCCTGCCATCCTGAGGGTTTAGCCATCATATGCAGCCAGAGGAGTTTGAGACATACAGGTACTATACTCGCAGACGAGCCTTGATTGAAAGGCAACGCAGTTTCAGCAGGCAGCCAGGAGACATGGCTGACAAGAATGACAAGGCTGACAGAATAGATATACCTGGGACAGAGAGCCCACAAAATAACAGAGATCAGGACGATGCAGAGGTCTTGCATGCACTCAGAGATCTTCGTGCAGGACAACGGTGTTCCGATGATGTATTACAGCAGGTGGCAGTGGCACTGCAGAGATTGGGTACTTCAAGGAGACCGTCACCACATCGTGACGATGACAGGAGTGATGTAGGGTCACGAAGAGCTCCTAGGACAGTGTCACGGACAGCAGATAGGCCTACTAGGCCTACTTTCACGAGACAGGAGCCCGATGAGGCTATACCAGGTGAGGAGCAGGATGATTTGTTCGCTGATACTCTTATGGCAGCGAACGAGAAATGGGAGTTGGTACCGCCTGCGGTCAGAGAGAGGATCACTTTTGACCGTTTTATTACACAGAGGCGAGAGCACCACAGAGGTCGACAGGATTGGAGACCTAGATTTCAGAACAATGACCTAAAACATGCGACAAACAGGCTTAACCTAGCGATGTTCGATGGGAGTGGCAAGGTGACAGCCCAAGAATGGATTAGCAAACTAGATACATTCCTCACACTACGCCCGATGGCTGAGAGAGATGCCATTCGTTATGCGACACTACATCTGGAGGGGGTAGCTTACGACTGGTGGCACCACGGGATGGTGACGTTACAGCATGACCGGATCACATCCTACCAGGAGTTTGTTGACAGGTTGGTAGAGCGTTTTGACAGGAAGGATCCGGAATCCTACTTCAGAGACTTGGCACAGTTGAGGCAGAGTGGCAGTCTAGAGACTTATATCGGTGACTTTCAGAGGCTATCAGTCATGGTTCCGAACATATCAGAGAGGCGTTTGGTAGTACTCTTCATGGAGGGTTTGACAGAGCCACTGAGAGGCTGGATCAAAGCCTTTGATCCTCCGTCATTACAGGAGGCGATGAAGAAAGCACGGAACATGGAGTTAGCAGCCCCGTCGAGTAGATTTAACTCCAGAGGTTCTTCATCATTCAGGGATAACAAGGGCTTTAACAGAAATAAGGACAAATCTGATTTTAACAAAGAAAAATCAGACTTTAAAAACGATTCGAAAGGTAAATCAGCAGCTCCACCTTTGGATCGTGAGGCCCTAAATGACCTACGCAGGAAGAAGCTTTGCTTCTACTGCAAGGGACCATATGACGCCAGTCACGATTGTCCTCTAATACCTAAGGGCAAGGCAAATCGTGTGATGTGGGCGTACTATGAGGACTCCGAATCAGAAAATTCCGAACAGCAAGAGCATTCCGATGATTCAGAGTCAGAGGCTCCAGAGCCTAGAGCAGAGACAGAGCCCGACCTTCAGATACAGGAGGCCCGTTTATCTAGCATCCAGCAGGAGGGTTCTTTCCGGATTCGTGGTGTTTTAGCAGGACAGAGGGTCATTACCCTATTGGATATAGGAGCCACGCATAATTTCATAGATGCTAGATTCGTTGAGAAACGTGGACTCATCACTGAGGAGTTCGAGGGCATTAGAGTCAAAGTGGCAGATGGATACACTTTGAGATGCGAACGCATGATTAAGGATCTCCCTTTACGCTTGAACAATTATGAGTTCAAGGCAGATTATTATGTTGTTAATATGGGGGAGATTGATTTGGTCTTGGGAATGAAGTGGTTACATTCATTGGAGGAGGTCACACTTCGTCTCAAGGACATGGAGATCCGTTTTGAGGTCGACGGGAAGACTCACATACTTAAAGCAATTCGGGACAGCGACCTTAAAACAATTTCTTTTCGCCGGATGGAGCGGCTCATGCGTCATGACTTGGTAGAGTGGGCTGCCGAGTGTCATTTAGCACCTATACAGGAGGGACAGCAAAAGACAGAATATCATCCCGACATTCAGAAGTTGAGAATCAAGCATGACAAGGTGTTCAATGAAATTCCGCCAGGTAGACCTTCAGACAGAGGCATAGAGCACATTATTGAGCTCGAGGAGGGCGCTAAGCCCGTGATGATAACTCCTTACAGGCATCCTAAAAGATTAAAGGATGAGATAGAGAAGACAATAAAGGAGTTACTTGCTATGGGTCACATTCGACCTAGCAAATCACCGTTCGCTTCTTCGGTTGTTTTGGTGAAGAAGAAGGATGGAACGTTACGTATGTGCATTGATTACAGGGTCCTGAATAAGAGGACAATCAAGAATAGATACCCGATACCGAGGATCGACGAGCTTATTGATGAGCTCCATGGGGCATGTTACTTTACTAAGATTGATTTACGGTCGGGATATCATCAGATCAGAGTCCGAGAGCAGGACATAGAGAAGACGGCGTTCAGATGTCATTGTGGGCACTTTGAGTTCGTAGTGATGCCATTTGGGCTCACTAATGCGCCGGCTACATTTCAGTCCACGATGAACCGGGTTTTTCATTCACAGCTGAGGAGGTTCGTCTTGGTCTTCTTTGATGATATTCTCATATACAGCAGGACATGGCAGGAGCACTTAGCTCATTTGGAGACAGTGTTGAGTATCTTGGAGAGGGAGTCCTTGTACGCCAAGGAATCCAAGTGCGACTTGGGAATGACCGAATTGCTATACCTAGGTCATATTATCAGTGCAGATGGAGTGCGCATGGATCCTAAAAAGATCCGCGCCATTATTGATTGGCCCACACCGGAAAACCTGACACAGTTGAGAGGGTTTCTCGGTTTGTGTGGATTCTACCGCCGATTCGTGAATGGTTATTCACGACATGCAGCCCCGATGACAGATTTAATGAAGAAGGGGGCATTTGTTTGGACTCCTGAGGCACAGGAGTGCTTTGATAAATTCAAGGAGTTGATGACCACATGCCCAATGTTAGCACTTCCAGATTTTACGAAGCCTTTTGAGCTTCAATGTGATGCGTCAGGTGAGGGCATTGGTGCGGTGCTTATGCAGGACAAGCACCCGATTGTGTACGAGAGCCGCAAGCTCAGAGGACCCGAGAGACTATATAGCATTTATGATAAGGAGATGCTCGCGATCATGCATGCCTTAGCAAAATTCAGGCAGTATCTAGTTGGCAGTAAATTTTGCATTAAGACTGATCATAACAGTCTGAGACACTTCTTGGGGCAGCGAGATCTCAATGACAGACAGCAGAAGTGGGTCAGTAAGTTGCACGCTTATGACTTTGATATCTCATATATCAAAGGTACACAGAACGTAGTGGCTGATGTACTTTCACGTAGACCGTACTTGAGCACTATGGTTCATATTTCGGAGGATTGGAGGCATATGATAGTGGCAGAGTATGCCAAGGATAGTTGGGCCTCCAGCATTGTTGAGGGATCAGCAGTTGATAACAGGTATACGCTTGTAAATGACTTGATCATTTACAAGAACAGGATATTTTTGATCCCAGGTTCTGAGGTGAAGAACATCGTTATGCGGGCCTTTCATGACATGCCTACAGCAGGACATCCCGGATACTTCAAGACCTACAAGCAGATACGGGAGAGGTTCACTTGGAAAGGGCTCAAGGGAGATGTTCTTCAATATGTGCGTGGAAATTACTTTTTGTTTGTCGTGAGAACAAAACTCGGAGAACAACGTCACGGCGAATTTACTACGGCCACTTCGATTCACGGCGGGGAAATTAGGAATGCCTGTCGATGAGACTTTATCCAGACTTGCCTAAAGCCCAGGAACTGCATTTGTAGTTGTGGATGGAAACTGCAGTATGCCCGCTACTTTAGTCTGCCTGACTTACAGTGGCGAGAGGTATTCTTCATGAGGGAGTAGTGGGACTTCATGTGGAGTTTGCCTCGAGACATTGTAAGCTGACGAGAGATAGTGGGTTCTGAGAGTAACCACGGCGGGGTATTGAGGGTTTTGTGGGGGCCAGAGCTCACTCAGAGGCTTACTAGTTACCACCCCAGCGGTGATGGTGGGGCCGGAGATTGTGAACAAGTGGGTGGAAGGATATCTCAGAAACTACATTGTGGGGCAGCAGAAGGCATGGGTCAAATGGATACATTTGTGTGAGTATTGCTATAACTCGACATTCCATATGACCATTCGGATGTCACCCTTCATGGCGTTATGCGGGTATGAGGCCACCAGGATTTCCTTGATTTGCCTCTTGGCGGCGGTGGTGCGAGAGTCACGGGGAGGAGGTTGGTTCGCGGAAGTCGAGGGACACTATGAGGGCTCTGCGAAAATATAGCCAAGGCACAAAATCAGCAGAAACAGTATGCAGATCAGAAGAGGATAGAGAGGCATTTCGAGGTTGGTGACATGGTTTACCTCATGCTGCAGCCCTACCGCCAGTCCACTCTTAGGAAGAGTGGGTCAGAGAAGCTTAAGCCGCGTTATTACGGTCCTTTCAGGATCCTGAGGAGAGTTAGCGAGGTGGCTTATGAGCTTGAAAACTTCAGTGACGAGAATTACACAATGTATTTCATGTATCCGCGCCTCAAAGGCGTTAGGACCGTGTTATCTGCGTCTGCAGTTCTACCTCCCTTGGATGATGAGGGAAAATTGATCTTAGTACCTGAGTCTATCCTGGAGTACACAGAGTGACAGTTGCGTAGGAGGACTATCAGGGAATATCTAGTGAAATGGAGAGATTTGCCTATTGAGGATGCTACATGGGAGGAAGCGAGGTGTCTGCGGCATCCGACATTGAGATTGCTTGAGGACAAGCAATTTCAGGAGGGGCGAACTGTCATGTCCCTTTCTGAGTGACATCTCTCGAAGCACAGGATTGGCCTATCATACGACCCTCGTAGGCTAAGGGACTGGATAGAGGGTCATTTTGGAGCTTGGCTCAGCTTAGTTGGCGGAGTTTGATCAGTAGGCTTTCGTTTGGGCTGATGGAGACCTTCTTGCAAAAGTTGCTATTTTTAGCAGTTCTGGCCGGTATTAGGACCCACTGCTATTTACACTTGATATAAGCGTTGAGAATCGCCAGTGTTAAATGGAAACAGTGGTCGATCATCGGATGAGTAACGAGAGAAATATTAATATTTAATTGTATTAATTAAATATTAATTAATTGAAGATTATAATATAAAGTTATAATATGAAATTATAACTTAAGTGATTCTGCTTGAGGGGGTCGCCATCATCAGAGAGGGGGCCAAATTGACATTTAAAATTATATTAAAATATTTGGCTGGGACTATAGAAATATTAAAAAGAATTAAAAGTGCGAATTTAAATAAAACCCTATTATTGAGGAAATCGCACTTTTGAGGTTATTAGGCTGTTGCATTGGGAATTGAGCCATTATGATGATTATTGATTTTGAAATTGATCAACTTTGATCTAAGCAAGAGACTTTAGGGTTTCAAGTTCGAATTCCTTGGGGAACAAGCCATCTCCATCGGAAGCAATTCAGAGGGTGTGAAATAACACTTGATTTATTGCCAGCAGAGGTTTCTTCATCCAGAGGAAATCATTGATCTTCAGAGATTATCTATTTACAGAGCTTCAGCATATTTATTCATTCAGAAGACATTCTATTCATCTAGGCGCTTATTCTTTGTTATTCTGGAGGCTAGAAAGAGGAGCCGTACAAAGTCATTTATTGCTGTCTCAACCGTACAAATCTGTACTGTACAGGCCGTACCAGTCCATAAAGGGACGTATTTTCAAAGGGAAGCAAAACGCATTTCATATTTGACTTCTGTCTTCACCAGTCAAGGCGCCCACAGTCTAGGCATCACTTTGCATCTTCAGACAGAGGGAGAAGTGGATTTGCATGTCAGCCGTACCAGTTCAAGTTATTTACCAGCAAGCTGAAATCTCCAGGTTTTCATTAAAAGTCATCACTTTTCTATTTGCATGTCAGTAGATCTTCTTTGTAATCATTACTGGAGATTAAATAATAGCCTGGCTTCCTTATTCGCTATTGCTTCTGTAGTTTCAAGTGATAATTTATTTTATTTAAATTTATTACCTTTTTTCCAAGCAAAAATCGCATTCTTCATTTATTGTTCAAAACCTCAAAAACGTCAAAAAAAATCAAAAATTGCAAAAACAAACCAAAACGCAGTCAGAATCGGAATCAGGGGAAACTAGGGTTTCTACATTTCCTTTATTCATGCAAAAACCACAAAAAAACCAAAAACTTCAGAAAACAAACAAAAATAGTCAGATTCGGAAATAGGGGAAACAAGGGGTTTCTACATAAAATGGGCTAAGTGTTGATACCTTGTCGAGAAAAACTCTGAAAATTGGCTAAGTGTTGATACCTTGGGGAGAAAAACTCAAAAAATTGGCTAAGTGTTGATACCTTGGAAAATAAAATTTCAAAATTTGGTTAAGTGTCAAGGAAATTCCCTAAGCAACGAGCAACTCCACCCAACATGGCCAACCAATCATGAAGTTTGCCAAGGCTAATTTGTAGATGTCCGAGACACAATCGAGTCCGCCAAGGAGAAATGAAGGAATATGTCTTGCCAAGTCCAAAGTCTTCCTAAGAATGGCCTGTTGATCATGAAGTCCGCCCAGCTAGTAAGGAAAGTGGCTTGCCAATGATGAAATCCTCCTAGGTCAAAAAAAACAGTGCCCAAGACACAATGAACTTTGCCATGAAACGGAATGGAAAATGTGAAGTTCGCCATGCTATAAATTCAAAACGTCCAAACAATAATGAGCTCTGCCTTGACACTTGGGAAAATGTCCAGGATCATTCAAAGTCCGCCCATGATAAAATCAAATTGTCCAACCAGCAACCAAGTCCACCTAAGGAAGAAAAAAAAGAATTGGCTTGCCAATGAGGAAGTCCGCTCAAGCATCATAGAAAAATGGCATGACATGTGCCAAAGTCAACCAAGGTTAGAAACAAACATGGTAAAACTTGCGAAGAGGAAACAAAAATTGGCTAAGTGTGGAATTTTCCAACAACAAAAGAATCAAATTTTGTCTAAGTGTTGGAAAGAAAACAGGAAGAATGAAGAGCAATAAAGAGGAAAAGTAAAGAGGAAATGAATAAAATGATTGTCCAAGGATGGAGTCTGCCCTACTTAGCACAAGCCAAACTCAGAATTGAAGGAAAATCCACATGCAAAGTTCATTCGAGCATAGAGATGGCCAAAATCTTGGCTAAGTGTTGAATGGTCCACATGAAGGTGTTACAAAATGAAATTGAATAGCCAAAATTTGGCTAAGTATGGGAAATACTTCACAGAGAAAGTTCCAATTTCCTCCATTATGGTGAAAGCACAGGGAGTTCTTCTCCAAATTCAAGGCACTTGAAGGAATTTCAAAGCAATCAGGAAAGAAAAGTTTAATAACTTAAAGTCTAGACATATGCTCCAAGGGGAGACTTCCAAACCTCAAAGATTCAAATGCAAGTGCAACGGACAGAGTCATCGGCAAGGAAAGAGATTCTAAGGCAAGCACGTGGAAAAAGAAGAAAGTGACCAAGGAGGACATCCAACACGCTGAGGTGGCACCTCGTCATCTTCCAACCAATCAAATTGTTCCAAGTCAACACATCTAGGTTCAATGAACCTAACTTATCAATGGAATTAGTTTATATTTAGCAGGACAAGTGTCCCCAAATGCAATTTTCTCATTGGTCGAGAGGTGGTTAGTTGTGACAAATCCTAATTAGGGTTTTATTTTGTAATCTTGGTCGTTGATTCCAAATCAATTGAAATATTCCGAGCCAATTTTTTCAATTTTTTTCAATTATCAGATTACAACATTACAATCAAATACCCGTTAAGGTTAGAAGATAAACCCAAACGTACTGAAGCAACTCTAACCAGTATGGCGCCGATGATGGCGAGCATTGGTCAGAGGATCTAAAATCAAACTACTTATGCTGTAACTCTAACCAGTATGGCGCCGATGATGGCGAGCATTGGTCAGAGGATCTTCTACTCTAAATGCAGGAAAGGGAACTCGACGTCAAGTATGTGCTACCCAATCCAATGCGGAGTGAGGGGCGACCATATGACGGAGTGATTACAATGACAATGCTTGAAAGAGAAATGCTGAAAGATAAAACTACTCAACACCCATAATGTGCTTGCTACCCAGGATGGGAAGTAGCTACCATAGGGCGGAGATTTATCTATTACAAACTTCAAATGAAATTGAGCATTACAAACAGAATTGAACAAGCTTAAGAATCACTGCCAGTACTACTGTCAGTTTACAGAGTGAAGATCATACGCCTGTCAAGAGATTAGAACTGGAAATATTAACCATTACAATATAATAATAATCCCTTGGCGTGATTTAAGATGCCACATCAAATTCTCACAAGGAATTGGAAATAATACTTCTGTTTTCTTTTGTTTCCACAAATCTGTATTTTGCAGTTCAAACCAGCAGCCTATGAAACTATTCAAATGCTCAAAACTCACTCTTAACTTGCCCAAATCACTTGAAACAAAATGCAATATACTCCAATAGAGATGACGCCTAGAAAGGACACTAAACACAGATCTAAAAGCCTTTAATTTATTTTGCACAGATTCCAATGCACAGCTGAATGGTACGACTTAAGGAAAAGGGCGATCTGCTCTAGAAAATAAATGAAAGCTCTAAAAAATCTGCAAATGGGAGAAGTGGGGCGCCTAAAGCCTACAATGAAGATGGGTGAATACCCATATGCAATATTTTTGTCTTTTTGAATTTATGATTGAAAACTCAAATCTGCTGTATAGAATAATGCAATATACTGAAACCTATAATTTGCCAAATCAAATCTAAGTATGCAATAAGCTGAAATACAATGCACGAACTTAAATGCAACTCACAATACAATGAATCACCACTAGTTGTTGTCTTGCAAACAAGAAGCGATGCCCGAGCAAGGAGGCCTTCATTCCTCGAAGCGAACCCAGAGCCAATTCGGCAGCATAACAGTACTGTAGTCCAAAGATGTCAAATGATCTTCAAAGCCTTCCTTTTATAATTTCTTGTTGACTTCACAAAACCCTAAAATCCACTTCCAAGTCAAACCCTAATCCTTTCTCAAAATTGGCGTCCTTTTCTCTTAAAGCTCATCATTGATATTTTAAAATAAATTTCATACTTTGATAAATGCGCCCAAATTAATCTTGTTCTGACTTTGGAATTTAATAAAATAATCTTAAATGAAGCGCCACCCTCAAAAGGCCCACTTTTCAAAACAACATAAAGTCATTAGACTAGGCCAAGGGGTCAACGATCAAATATAAGATTAAAATGTGACTTTTTAATTAAATGACTTCACTTATCTCTCCGAACGTGCCCTGAAGCCAATAATGACCAAGTCAACTGACCCAACTGAAGCAGGAAGTCAACCAAGCTGAACTCAACTGAAAAACTGCCAAAAATAGAATTTACTAAAAATAGTAAATTCCAAAAAATGCTCAGAATGCCGAAATGAACATACCACTGCGAAGCTCTCTAAAAACC
The DNA here is from genome assembly GCA_007258455.2 of Sequoia sempervirens. Lineage (NCBI taxonomy): Eukaryota > Viridiplantae > Streptophyta > Pinopsida > Cupressales > Cupressaceae > Sequoia > Sequoia sempervirens. Next base: position 10,206 of record VDFB02122026.1, read on the forward strand.
CAGAAAGAATCCACCAACTCCGAGCAAAGACATCCTTAAAAATAGGAAACCCTAATTTTACCCTTCGAGTAGCCTACGGGTCTCCGGAATAGGCCAACGGTCACTGGAAAGATCATGCTCGAGAAGGGGACATTACATCAATCCTGGCCATTGAATTGTAATCGAAGAGCCTATAAATTGAGCTCACCCCTCATTTGTAAAATATGGGAGCATGTTGCAAAACATGTTGAGATAAGTAAATTGTGCTTACGACTGCCAAAGTAATAAGTAATGCATTGTTCGAATTGATGGTGATTACTTCTCTTATTTTGGAGTTTGCATGGTTCTTATCCCTCATCATAGTTTAGATTTTATTTCATATATGCTAGATGAATGAAAGATTTGATAGTATGGATTGGTGAAACTCTTGCTCATACTTTCTTTGAATGAATGATTTTCGTTCAATGTGTAATGTCCCCTTCCTAGGCAGTTCAGGTGTTTGAGGGGTTAGCCTATCATTTTGACCCTCGTACGTTGAAAGTTGTGATTAGAGGGACTTCCTTTGCAGTTATCCAGAGTTTTGGTATATTACTCCATAGTTGGATTCAAGTTTGGGCCTTTGCAGATGCTTACAAAGTGTTATTTAGGAACTTACTATTTATAGTAAGTCAGGCCATCAGGGTTACTATTTCTGGCAAGGCACCTAGCTCAGTTGGCTATCTCAGTTTCGACCCAGTTTGGCAGTTGGTTGAGCAAACGGAGAATATTGAAGCATTTAATGATAATTAAATGATTATTATTATTTTGACCTTATATTATAAAGTCAATTAAGGGAAATAGTAATTAATTAAATGGCTTATTATAAAGTATTTTATAACTTTATAATAAAGGAGCTATATTATTATCAAATGAGTATTTATTACTCATTTATAAAGGGACTCCATTTATTGACTAAAGAGCCTAAGATAAAAAGGGGCGAATTTAATATCATTTAATGTTTATTTAATTGTTTTTTTGGATAGGTCGAACTTATTGAAGAGAGTATTTATTTGACAAAGGACAAATAGAACTCATTATTGTTGATTATTCAAATTTGTCTTCATCTCTCTGAGAATATTGGAGTTTGAGAAACAAGGGTTTCTGCAAATCAGATTTTGGAGAACGTTCCCTCTTCAGAATCAGGCATACTAAGGTTGTGAAAGATCAACTGAAGCTTGCTAATCAGAGTGGTTTCACATAGAGGTCATACTTGAGCATATTGAGAAGTTTTGATCAAGGGTTTGAATCGATTTCTTTTAGAAGGAGATTCTTCTTCAGTGGCTGTCCATAGTTATCATTTCGCACTCTTCTTGAAGTTTGTACGACTGCATTTAATGTTGTTTTTTGGCTGTACTTCTCAGCTGCAAGGTCGTACCTCTCTTAAAAGACAAAACGCCTTGCCTTTTTGATCGCCCTTTCCCCTAGTGCTTGCACCTTGGTCTTTGGAGGCTACTGCGTCTATTTTACAGAGGCAGATTGTCTTATTTCAGCTGGCCGTACCACCTATTCATTCCATACAAGCGGCTGCAAGCTTATTCAAGTTCTTTGAATAAAAATAGCTTGCCTTTTTATTCGCATGTTATTATTTCAGCTATGTAATCATTCATCCAATACAATAAAGTCATTTGCCATTAGTTTAGAAGTTGTTTTACTTCAAATTTGCATTATAGCATTTTATATATAATTTAGAATCATTTTATGCAAAATCGCACAAAAACCTCTTCAAGCAAAAATCACAAAAAAATACAAAAACTCACCAAACAAACAAAACCTTCAATATCAATTGCATTCAGAACATCAGTAGGGGTTGAGAGACACCCGGTCTCTTACACAATGCGTAAAGTTAGCCTAAGCCTATATTGTGGATGCTTAAATTTTGTCTGGATAAATATTGTTTGATTTGATGGTAGTTATTCATGACATGAAAATCATAAGCACACCCCTTGAAGATTGCACCCGCTTTGTGTAGTCCTAGCGTGGCGAAGCAAAGCGTGGTTATTGGCTTCACTAAGTCCATACCGTCTCTTGAATTTTTAGGAGTAGATTAGAACTTCTAAACCCTTATCTCCTTTTCAGTTTGCTTGAAGTCCATGATCCAAGACCCAAACAATAGAGCTTCATTGTCTAGACCTTTATTGTGAATTGAACAAGCCTAGCGTAAGTCCCTTTGTGGATGACGAGCATATCACAATGCCCATTGAGCTTATCCACACGTCAAGACCTAACAAAAGAAACCTTGGAATCGCCATATGATCTTCTAGCAATCTTAACATATGCGGTGATTTTTCAAGAGAGGATAGAGTGTCTTTGGACATTTTATTCTGTGTTTGGTGGGTAATAAAACGTACACCAATAGGACACTACTATGACATTGATCAAGGGCCATCTTTTTGCATCTTTCCAGCCATCTAAAACAATGGATACACCTGTCTCAGCCCATGAATCCCTTATGGGCTGCAATGCATCTTCAATGTTCTTGACCTTTTTTTCCAATAAGGTGCCCCGCACCTTCTCATAACCTAGGCCCTTGTACCTTTTAGAGCTTTATTAATTATTTTCAACATCTCTTTCCAATGCGGATGAGCGAACAACATTAAAAGGCAATCCATTTGCATAAATATATCTTGCTACATGTTGGTCAGCAATGTCTCAACTCTCATTTTGAAATGCACTTTCTAAAGGTTCCTTTGGCTTTTTGCTTGTAATGAGTTGTTCACTTTGAGGACGGGGAGTGGCAAAAAAGGGTGGTTTTCTACCACAACATTGGGACTAGATGCGGGCTGCATTCCCTTTGATCTTTTTTTATTAAGGGGTGACTTCATTTATGGCCTACCCATTCATCTGCTTGTTCTTGCTCCATAAAATATCCTATTACTATCTCCGATGGGACATCTACACCATCCTTTCCAAGGCAAGGTTTAATGCCTTGCCCAATTATTCCACACAAATGAGCTTTCACACGACTATATGAACTACAATATCTAACATCACACCCATTGCAATACAAACGTAACCCCCAACACCTAGAACCTGTTGTATTATTTAAACATATTTCCATAGGGGAGAATTCAGATCTGTTTTGAATTTACATTCGTTTACATTTCAATCTAACAACCCCAATGATATCAATTGCACAATATTATTCACAGAAGATCTAACAATTATGCAACACTAGAACACATCATTTACATGAAAACCCTTACGGGAGAAAACCATGAAAAAATATTGCTTTGATATAAATCTCTTTTACAATCTTTGTAGGCACAACCCTCTCCAATATGAGGCACCAACCTCTTCAATAAAGTCTTGTCTTCTTGAGAATAAATCCTCTTTATAAATAGTCTACAATGATCTTTTTGGTGCAAAGGCACTAGGTGCTTCATTTTTGCTCATTTTTGTTTTTTTTGTAATTTTGGGTTGATAATGGATTTTAGTGGTTCCTAAGGTCATTTGTGACCATATCTATTGTATTCAATTCATTTTTGGTTTTGGGTTTAGTTGTTGGTGGGAAAAGCTGGAAAATTGCAAAAATTGTCAAAAGTTGTCAAATTGTCATGCAACTTTTTTAGACAGCTATAAAAAATGTGGTTTTCAATTACATGCAATTATTAGAACATGGGAATCAATTGTAAATGGTTGGAAAAGGCATGAATATGCTGAAATGGTCAAATGCAAGCATTATTGTATTGATTTTTCAAACTTGGAGTGAATGGAATGAAGTTTTTTTGGTGTTTTCTGAAAGTTGCAGCATTTTCTGTCTATTGGCGCGACTTGTATGGCCTGTATGCAAGTTTGAAACCAATTGGATAGTGTTGGCATGTGAATCTTCTTTCTTTTGCTTTTTGTGGCATTAAATTTCATTGAGTTTTGTTGGAGATATAACCATTTTGGTGAAGGATGCCCTATTCTAACAATGTTTTTCAGAATTTGTAGTCTGAAAATGTGCGAGTACAGCCACGTATGGTACATTTCTGGTATGAAACCAATGGAAAATGATGAAGAAATGACTCTAGTTTCATATGCTTTTGGTTTGAGCAAATTGTATTAAGTTTTGAATGAGTTATGCCATTTTTGGTGAGAGTAGATTTGTGGCTGCCTAGGGTTTGCAGTTTGAGAAAAAACGCCATACCTTTCTTTCCAACGTTGGATATTTATGAAAATTGGAGGAAAAGTCTGTAATTAGGTTATCTTCAATCCCACTGAAGTGATTGGTTTCATTATTTTTTTTGTGAAAGTTATTAATGACTGTTCCTTTCATTTCACAGTAAGGCAGCCTGTGGGTTTGATCAATGAATGCCTTGGTTTGCCCTATTCCGTACAAAACAACCCTACTTCATTTTAACATATGTTTAGTAAGGCCAAAATGGTATCCAAAACAGTTTTCACATTCCCTTTAACAAGTACCTGAAAGAAATTATGACCAAAAAGGTTTGAATTGCTGCCCCACCTTTTGCGTTTGAGAACTCATTGTCTAGAATGAACAAAATACATAATTGCAGCCTTAAGTTTTGAAGTCCTATTTGAAGATGATAGGAAAGTTGTTTGAGGTCCTTCCCCTCCTCTGCATCATTTTGGTATCAAAGCCCAAAGATCTGGGCAAGAGAAGTTTTGGAAATTGTGTGTTGCTTTTGACAGGTTGAAGTGAAGAACTTGGATGCCAAAAGACTAGGTAGTGAGGAAAAGGAAAGGAAACCTACGTGAGGCATCACATGAAACATGGATCAAGAAAATAGGAGAGATAGCAAGAAGATGCAGCAGCAAGATAAGAAAGAAGGCCTCAAAAAGAATGACAGGATGAAAGACAATAGGGTAAGCCTAGTTGTAGAGTTTGATAGAAGGATGGAAAAGTTTCAAAAACATGTTGAGCTTGTATTACGATAGTGTCTTGAGAAAGCCTATCAAGAAAACGTTTGGCATTGGCCAATGAGAAAGGTGGTGAAATGGCCTCTTAAGAAAATGATGGAAAAGAGAAGGAAGCAACAGGAAGCTAACAGATTGAGAAGGTGGCTGAAAGTACTTGACAAGCCATCCAAGAAAGAGGAAAAAGATGAAAAAAATGAGTCCATTGAGACTCAAAATTTTGTTTCTAACAATATTTGTGAGTATGTGTTTACAAGTGCAGCAGATGAAGATGAAGATAGAAAAGAGTATAAAGAAGAAGTGAATGCAATGTATAAAGATTGTTATACAAATGTAGCACAATATGGTGAAGAAGATGTTGCAAAAACAACAAAGGTACTGGTTGTATTTTCTGATTTTATGGGTGATGAATATGCTAATAAATTGTATTCAAATGATGAAGATGAAGACATGGGCAATGGTAATGCGGCTATGAACAAGAACTAGAGTTTTGGAACCTTGAAGTTAAGAAGATGCTAAGTAAAAGACGGTGCAAGAAGAAGAAGAAAGATTCAAGAAAAGTCGGGAATGCAGAACATACAGTAGGGTGTAGGGAGCATCAACTTTTGGAAATGAATTCTCAGTTGAATGGCAAGTGGCAGAGAAGTGGAAGACCTAAGGTAAAAATGAAACATGAATTTGAATGTTTGCAAGCAGAGCAAGATTCCACATATCAAATCTGCAGGTTGAAAAAGTCCACAATTGAAGACCAGGAAGAAAAAAAAGACCTGCACTCATGTGGGACTTGAGTTTTCTTCCCCTTGGGTGTATGGTGCAAGGGCACTAGGTGCTTCATTTTTCTCATTTTTTCTTTTTGTAATTTTTGGTTGATAATGGGTTTTAGTGGACCTTATGACCATATTCTATTGTATTCAATTCATTTTTGGTTGTGGATTTAGTCGTTGGAAGACTCTGTTGGACTCGCTGCGGACTCGACAAACTTGGGAGTCTACAACCTGGCCGAGCCGACTCAGTGTGGACTCCTGAGCCGAGTCTCTAGCTTGGACTCCCGAGTCCTGGGCTCAAACTCCAGAGTCCTGTGCTTGGACTTTTGCCGTGGCTGGAGCCTGCTTTCTTGGTGCAGGAGCACCCTAGCATGAATATGCCTCCATGAGGCAATCTTAGGTTTCTAGTTTAGTATTGGTGATCTCATGTTGTATTAAGGTCTAAATGGCCACATTATGCTTGTAATAGGTCCTAGATAGTTATTTTGGGTTCATTTGAGCTTATAAAGTAAAATCATAAATGACATCATGTCTTCAAATATAGGTGAGTTTATTTCAGTGGACTCTGTTTTTCTGTTAATTTCCTGCAATTTCCTGATTTCAGGCCATTGTACGGCCATGTTTTGTGCATGAATCCACTCCTCTTCCATTGGAAGTTAAAGCCCTATGAATCTACTTTATTATGCATTTGGTTTCATTTAAATCCATTCAGTTTTATAAGAGTTATGAGAAAATCTCCCTAGGCGAGTTAAAACCATGATCTAGGGTAACAGTGTGCAATCAAAATTGTGTTTCCTCCATTTTAACAAGTGGAATTTGCTAATTTTTGGTGGAAAGGAAGTTTAATATGTATTTTAAAAGACCTCAAA
>VDFB02122027.1:0-12788 GCA_007258455.2 Sequoia sempervirens
TAATCAATTGAAATCAAAGAAATGTCTTCAAATCTTTCTTCCTCATTTTCATCATATGTTTCTGAAACAACTAGTGGCACCGTATCCCATTTACCAACATATCCAAGTTCTTGATTTTTGCATGCATAATCAGAGTTTCCCTCAATGCACTCAGTGCAAAAGCAAGAGTAATCCCTTGTGTCTAATATCCATCCATGGCGACTATTTGAACTCCTAACACAATGCAAAGATCTTTTTTTTTCTACCCTCTTGCATCCATGCATTGATCTTCTATCCACACCTAGATACATATGTATAAAAAAAACTTATGTGAACAAATATGTATATATATATATATTTTTTAAATTTAAATAAATTCAAAATTTTGATTTAATGTAATTTATACATACCTGATATCTCCCAAAACATTCTATGTGGAATGTGTCAGTTTATTCTTGAAGATGTGCCGACCACATTTGATGCAAAGTGTTTCTTGCACCATTCAACAACATCATGTTCATTGTCTAGATGATCTTCTAGATAACTCATTTGATGCTTTCTTAAAGCTCGTTTGATGCAAGCTCCTGCTCCATCATGCTCACCCTTTTCATGCCCACTCTAAAAAAAAACACCAAACATGTGGTATTTTGTAAATTTTATGATATCTACAAAGTGCATAGAATGGCCGTGAAGATTTGAATTGTACCGCACATCCATCTGACCATACAAAATGATTTTCAAATTTTACACCCCTGCTTCTCAAATTCTCAAAAAATATTGTAAAGCAATGTTGGACAAAAAGTGTGTCATGCTCTTTATCATCACTAATATAAAAGTGATATTCTTTCTTAATGGATCGTTCTTCATCTGTACTCTCAACACCATCCAATTTTGATTGTGCATGTTGATAACACACATGAACCATAATAGTGATCTGCTTTGAAAAGTAATACTCTGATTGAATCTCCTTTTGATGTACAAAGGAGTAATTTTCTGCAAAGTCAACTACTGATAGAACTGTTCCATGTGGGAAAGTATCTCTCAATGTTTGAAATTGTTGTGCTTGCCACTTAGCAAAAAATGAATGATGTATGTATGGTCATATCAATTTTTGAAAATCTTCCATAAATTTTCCAATGGGAATCTCCTCTTCTACATAGTTCAACCTTGTGGATTCTTTCCCAAAATTTGTTTGCAAATTTACATACTTGTACCTGTGTTAGTAAAATATGTGAATAACTAATAAACCACACTTGATCAATGATACATTACATCAAAGAGAATCCAAATAACTATCTATGAGAAATTGAAACAAATAAACTCTCTAAAAATAATACTTACCTCTTGCAATTTACTGTCTTTGTTAGGTCAGTATCCTCAATTCTTGAAGGAAATTTAGCCAAATTTCCACATGTCTCACAAATTCCTTTTATGCAATTTATTTGAGGTCCATTTTCATGATCACAAAATATAGACTTTATGAACAAAATTTCCTATTTAGGAGGTGTATTTTGAAACCCACATCTTTCTTCTCTCATCTTTTGAAACACCTGATAGTAGAGATCAAATTCAATATGATAACGACAACAACAAGTTTCAAAAACTTGTTTATCTTCACATAATATGGCTTTAAACTTTGAAACATTGTTTGCCCAGTCTTTATATGAGGATATGCATTACAAAAGTTCATATACATCTCAAATTGTGTTATGTCTAGCCAATGTTTGATATGATTTTCATAAATACTAGGTACAATCACGTGTCTCCTGTATCTCTAGTATTTGATGATGGATGAGTCACGATCATGCCAAAGCACGAGACCAAGTTCCTAACAACATCTTCAATCCTTTTAGAATGGGGAGCTCTACACATAATTGCCCGATTTCCTTCTAAACTCTCATCCAAAAACTTTCTCTTTTTCTCATATTTTTATCAATGTGGTTCTACTATAGCCAATTTAGGTTAAGTGTAGACATTTTATTTTTCTTGCTATATCTTGATGTACAATAGATGTCAACATCACCCTTCTTGTAGTGGCCTTATCAGGGGTGAGATCCTTTCCCAATGGAATCTAAACCCTTTTTAACATTTTTTGAACAATATCTTTTGTAATCCCATGTGTTTCTTAGTATTTGATGCCCAGTACACTCAACTTAATTATGCTTGACTCTTTGAGCTCATCACAAAAGTAAATGTGATAACAATTGGGTTTCAAGTATTATCAAGATGATTGAAATGATGATTGATCATTCCATTCTGATTTAGTCATTGACCTCTTTCTCTTATTATAAAAAGGTTGGTTGGTATAATATTCCGGTTCTCCATATCCATTTCAAGTAAATGATCTAAATTTCTATGAGAAATTTGTTTCCTCACCTTCTCTCAACTAGTTTTATATGCTCATCCATACTAGTAGGAGGAAGTGATCCACGAACCCCTCAACATGCATTGTTTTGAACTGTGCCTCTCCCTATCTTCCAAAGGACCATGCATTCTTGAGTGGAGTCATTTGATCAATGTCTAGATTTGGCTCAACTTGAGGCATGAAAACTTTCCTACTTGTTGAAAGGCCCTTCCTACATGTCCTAAAATATTTTGCAAACAAAAGTGAGAGATGATGTTATATAAGTGAAGTTTATGTATGCAAGCAAACAAATTGATAAAACATGATGAGCTATAAGTGAGAAGTTTGTGCAATTTTTATATGCTCATTCATACCAGTAGAAGGAAGTGATCTTGACCCCTCTCCAACAAGCATTGTCTGAACTTGGGTCTCCTCCCTAACTTCAAGGTCCATCTATTCGTCAACAGATTCATTTGATCCAATATCTAGATGTGTTCTAATTTTAATAAGAAAGCCAATGCAAAATGTATGCACATACAATTTTAAACACACACTTGAGAGTGATAGAGAAAAGAAACAAGCATGTACCTTGTTTTTTTCTATGATAATTTTCCAAGTTTTGTTCACGCCTCTTATGTTCTTCTTTTGACAATTTTGTTGAGACACATTTTTTCTTTTCTTTGTTGTCCCATTTCTTCTTCAACTTAAAGATGACTCAAAACAAGTCCTCTACCAACTTAGTTAAATTATCCTCCAAATTTTTCCTTGATTGATAAAATGAAAAGTTGTCAGCTCCAATATTTGCCTCCTTGATAAATGTGCAAAAAGTTCTCCAAAATCTAGCTCCAAGTGATATAAATGACAATTAATCTTGCAATTTGATATCCAGAATAATGAAAAATAAGCTTCTATTTATATGCATATCAGGGATGGGAAAAAAATTATTCTAGTGTACATGGAATAACTAGATCCTAGTTTAAATGAATCAAGTAGTAAACAAACAAGTTATTTCATTGTGGAGTTTGTTGTTATTTAATTCATAGGTATGCACAACATATCTAGTAATTTTAGAATTTTGTTAAAGTGTCAAAAATGTATATTAGAGGTATAATTTGAATTGAATTTTCTTAATTATATTTGAATTGAATTTCAGGTTACTTGTCAAAAATGTATAATAGAGGTATAATTTGAATTAAATTTTCTTCATTATATTTGAATTGAATTTCAAGTTACTTGTCAAAAATGTATAATAGAGGTATAATTTGAATTGAATTTTCTTAATTATATTTGAATTGAATTTCAAGTTACTTGTCAAAAAGATTAAATCTTGTTCTCAACTGAATGGTTCATGTTGCTTAAGTCATTTAAAAAAATATATTTATTGTGATCAACATGAATTATAAAGTGGCATTGATTTCCCTAAAATTCTACTCTAGAGATCAAGTGTATATTGAATATAAGGAAATGTAAGTTGTAAGAGATCATAAAATAAAAAAACATGTATGTATATTGAATATTTAAAGCAAATGTATACATTTATTATGTGTAAACATGTTTAAAGCATAACCAAACACATGTACATACATGTAAAGGGATTCAATACATATAAACATAACACATATTATAAGCAAAGAGACAAATGTATGTATATATCATATAAGAAAATATATGTACATATCATATAAGCAAAATGTAAATTAAAGATCATCAAATGTTGAATACTAAAGATCAACAAATAAGAAAATGTATGTATACCATATAAGCAAATGTAAGTTAGAGATCATCAAATATCAAATACTATTAAAGATCATCATATAATCAAATACATGTGGTAAAGAAGATAAATCTAGAGTGCATGGCCTAATATGAATGTTTACTCCTAGACGAATGGCCATCTGAATGAGAATGGTCCTACTCTGATGGATGTGCTGAGCCCTGCAAATAAAATTGTGTACAAGATGTGTTAAATACATATAGTTTATATTAAATAAATTTTATGAAAGTTATTTTTAAATGAACTTGTATTTTTAAATATCAATCTAGATCTATGCATACATAAATATATTGCATGTACATATACATGTGTGATTATATAAAAATGTAAAATTCACATGTCCACTGACAACAGATTCATCTATAGAGTCACATCGATCATGCACACAATATGGACCAAGTGTAGGATTGATATGAGGTATGTCCACCTGTAACAATATATATACACATATATATCAACTTACATGAATATCTAGTTAAAAAAATTTAAAAAATAATGAAAAAAAATTGAAACATGCACATGCACACATACATGCACATCATTTGATATCGGATGACCTAAGTCCTCTAAAACAGTCACCTCCACCATATCCACCAAACGATCAAGTGACGAATCAACATTGACATCCATCTGATCTATCCCATGTCATGCCATAAATGATGAATGTAGAGGACTATGAAGGTGAGATGGCATTGGTGATGATGAACCAGAACCAATCAACATATCAGTAAAACCCATAGTCTGTGCAGCTACCGTATGAACTGTAGGTGGATCCTGATGCACACTAGTGCTCGACTGAGAGTGATGGGATCCTGGAACTAAACGACCTCTGCATCTTAAATGCTCTCTAACATGCTCTATACCGATCCCATTGTCTAATGCAATGTCGACATATGCCTCGAATAGGTCCTTAGCCAAATAATGTAGAGTCATGCATGACATATCTCCTGTAAGTGCATCAAGCTATGTAGGAGTAGGGATGCCGACCACGTAAAAGGATCCATGGTGGTCCACTGTGCTGAAAGTGGCGTGGATCGGGAATGTTTGGACATCAATTACTGACCTACACGATCATCAGATATCCTAGTGGTGGTAGCCGCAATGTCACCTACAGTGTCAATTGCTTCATTTTGGGAAGCAACGACAACCTCATCTGCTATGGGGGCTAGAGCTGGGGTGAGAGCAGAAGACCTCTCACCAACCAATACCCTAAACATTGGGGGTGGTCTATCTGCTCGATGATAGGTGGGCCTATCAGTAATCCTGCCATGCCCTTGACCAGCATATAGTGGAATGTCTAGGTAGTTAACTTTGAGGCCCAAATGGACCTCAACATACAACTGCTGAACAAAATAAAATGGGATATGGTCATTGTTTGGGTATAGACCATGTGCTGCGAGAAATCATGGGTAGATCAATGAGGCCATAGCATGATCAACACATCTAGTGACCTAGTATCCCCTAACCTTACGCACATTTTGATCAAATGGAAAACAAGTGGTTTTTATCATTTCTTTGGTGACACTATCCTGTATTTGTTTAAGGGGAATGTCACCATGTACTTCTTCCCACATGCGGGAAAGAATAGCAGTCACTCTATCTGAGGAATATGCACTAGTCCTCTCAAGTTCATCTTTTAGTTTTTCTAGACTATGCAATATTAACATGCATGGTTCACTATATATCCCCGAGTTTGCACCCTATGCTAATGAATCTCTCAATTTTTTAATCTCATTACTAGTGTTTTGCAAACAAAGAATCTAGCGCAGGTGGAACATGATCTTCATTTTCCATGTTATATATATACGATTACACCTAAAAGAGCAATGAGACTTTGGTAAATAATATATCTAGATAAAGGGAATACAAATCTAAAATAGAACTTGTAATAATTCATCTACTCATCAATAATATTTTCATTCCATTAACAATTTAAAAAGAATTGGAAGACAACTATAATCTATAACATAGCATCCTTAAATGGTTCAAATTTTAAATGAAACGATGAAAAAGAATAAGAATACAAAGATTAGTATAAAATTATTTGAAAATAATTGGGGATAAAAATATTTAATCTAATAGTTGTTAACATAAATGAACTTCAATTATATAGCCAAGAACATCAAAAATTATAGATTGAGCAAAATAATCGGAACATTTATCATATTTTTATATGTATAAAGTTTAGATACCATCAAACTATTTAAACTTATAGATTGCATAAAGCTATAAATTGAATCGTTAAAACTAATTTATTAAGAATCAAATCTAATAAAGTTTGACTTCATTGCATACTTATAAATATCTCACTAATCCAACCATACATATTATATATGTTAAAAAATATATAATTGTTATGCCCATAATTTTTCACTATATCTTGGCGTGGATCTCCTTCCAACTAGATCAATTAAAAATTATTTGTAATTTTGGAGGAAAATGGATTTAATATCATTAGAGTTGTCATGGAACTACCTCTCTTGATCAACGATAGATATTATCCACTCTCAAGAATGTAAATATGTTCGAGATAACTAAAAAATAATTTGTATCCCTTATATCCTTTCATCCAATGTAGCCTATCTCTTAATTGAGATCCTCTACCACAATTAAGTTCAAATCTTCTAAGTTTTATTTCAACAAAAGCAACCACTCATTGTAGAAAAGTTATTAGTAAGTGCTAAAGCCAAAGCAAGTTTTTTTTCTTTCTATTTGGATCCATATTTTTTTTCCATTCTAGATCTCTTTCTAGCCATATTTTTATTGTAAGATCATAGTAAGGTAGTGCAATAGATTTAATTGCATCATTCCACAATTGTATCCACTTACCATTTTGATGAGGTCTAGGAACATCAACCAAAGGGATATTAGGAAAGCAAGGTGATCAATTTGATTGAGGTGGGAAGTGTTGAGTTTGAAGGATAGATTATTAGGTATGAGGAATAAGAAGTTTGAAAAGTTTAAAGAATTGGGAGGTGATATGTGAGATAGGTTTAATAGAATCTACGTAAATAAGGGTGTTTTGTGGAGAGGGGACAATGGAAAGAGAAATACCTAAGTTTTAATCTATCAATACAACTAAGTTTCCCTTAGTTCACCATCTCTTTAGTTGGTCCAAGTGAACTAGTGATGAGTATAAGAATATTTTTTTGTCTAAAATGGGATCTAAACCACTCATGGTATTTCTAGTTAGGATGTAGGAATTCAATTATTTTTTAGAGAGTTTATGAGAACTAAACCAACTTGTATCTTGGTTTTTTCCACCATATCATATCATATTTTTTGTCTAAAACTTACAATTATGACATATTATTATGACATTTAAGAGCATGACTATAAAATATTTACAATAAAGTATTGACTGGTCAACATTATGAAAATCATAAGAAATATTTTAAGAAATAACAACTGTGTCAAGGAAAAAGATGTGGACATTTACAAGAACTTTTTTTTAAAGCAAAAGTGGGAGACCACTTATAATTTTATTTATATATAATATTTTACATATAGCTGGTTCAGGCACACATACTGGCGGGAAATAACCAACAAGAAAAGCCCCAGTTGTAGTAACAAATTTTACAAAATATCAAAAAGACTAGTGAGGTCCTAGTACAAATGACCAATTGTTTAATTACAACATGTTACAAAAGAACATTGGTTGAATACATCAGTGCAAAATCATCAATCTCCTCCATGGAAATGGTAGATCTGTATCTGTTTAGAACTTGGTAGAGATGCACGAAGAAGTGTCATGCATTGTGGATAATAACATGCCTTGGAATATGTGAACATAGGTCTCTTCTTATGAAACAAAACCTTCTTTGAATAATTAGCATTAGAAATTAATACAATTTGGCGAGCATATTGTATAATCACACTAGAAACCAACAATGGAAGAATGAGAGTCTCAACTAAGAATTCCACCAAGTATAGATAACATTCATACTAGAAGCCAACAACAAAAGACCAAATTCCATAAATAAAGTTCATGTGTTATATATCATGCCTTTGAGGGGTCCACAAGTACCATGAGTCTTTTGAAATCCTTCTCCATCTAAATGCATCCATTCCAAGACCATTGGGAGGTGGGTATACAATATGAACCAAGTATTAATTTCTAATGTTAATTATTGAAAGAAGATGAAGGTCCTTATTTACCCTTAAATGACATTTAAATTGGATATTTTAATGTTCAATATAATGAAATGTTTAAAAAATGAAAGTGACAATAATATTGAAAATAAAAATGTTGAACATGAATGTGAAAATATTGTAAAATTTGATGGAACACCTATTGATAAGAGTAGCATCATAGAAGAAGAAGAAGAAGAAGAAGAAATACATCAACAATTTCTTGACTAATGTGGATATGAACCCTATGACATTGAAATTGCACTCAATAATTGACTTGTTGATAACAATGATTAAATTGATAGCTCACATGAACCAATGAAACTCAATGTGTCTCCAAATTACATAAGAAGAGAGAACCTTTGTGAAGAAGAAAAAGAAATTCAAAAACCATCTTTTTGTAATGAGTTTGTTAAAATTTAAAAACATTCAAGAACCCCAAAATGGTTTGAAATTGATGAGCATAATAGAAATTCTTGAAGGAAAGAGGTCATCACAAACCATTTAGTTGTGGGCTTCAAAAAATTTCAATGAATGGTTTTCAAGTAAGACATTAACCAAAAAATTCCAAATTTTTATACAATTACTAGAGATGTACAAAATGAGACCTTTACTAAATAAATTTCAAAGATTCATGTAAACAAAAAGTTTGATCGAAATAATATTGTTGTTAAAGTTTTTTTTAATGCATTCAATTCTATTGTAAATAATAGTAAGGAAAAAGATAAAAGAGTTGCTCATAGAGTAATAACATCATTAGTAAGAAATTAAAAAATTAAAAAGGCTCAATTATTAAGGTAAACTTGTCTTGAATTAAGCCTAAATCGTAAAACATTATCAAAAGTACTATCAATAAGATCATGATTAGAAAGTACTATTGAAAATCATACTTGGGCTTTTAGTAGTAGGCTTCCATGAGTCGATAAGAAGCTAATTAATAGCACAAAGGATGAAATTCAACAATTTTGGCACTCTAACTCTAGATTTACATATGAGGTTGGAAACAACATTTTTTATACTCTACCTAGGCCATGATTTTGTTATGAGTACATAGAGTTTATGATAGAAATACATCCATTATTGTTGAGATAAAAGTAGGTTAAATATTTTTTTTCTTAAAAATTCACTTTTATATAAATGTAGTTGTTTTGGAGAACAAAGCTATAGTATGAATACGTGATTGACATCAATGGTTATAAATTTCAAGGTGGGGACATTCAATATAATTCATAAGGTGTTATAATATTAAATGCTTTCATTGTTTAGTTAGTTTTAATCAATGTTGCATGATTTATTAAACATTTTTTTAATATTTAAATGTAGGTGTTTTGGGGAGTAGCAGTGATAGATCTAGCTCATTGAGAAAGGATGTAGGTAGAGAGGAGGAGTGACCTTGAAAAGGATTGATACATGGATCACCTCAGGGTGGTAGATATGAGTGGAACATATCCATAGAGAAGGATAGGCTAAGAGGATAGATATAGGAGACAAATACCTTAGGGGCACCTTTTTAGTTGTGTGTATGCTCTACAGAGTGGATTTACTCATGAGTTCTTTGATGTATTTGAAGACACATTTGTATGAGAACATAGATAATATGATATGGGAACTATTAGTTGTGTTGATGATGGGTGTGATATTTTATGTGTATGTTGATGATGTGCATGATATATAGTTATATTTCTTGTATTTGGATGCTCATAGGTATGGATGTTCATGAATCTTATGTGTATGTCTAATGGTGGCATGTGGAAGGATAAATATGGCTATTGAAAACTTTACCATTATCTTGACAACTAATTATGGCTATATGATTATCTTATTGTAATGAACCTAAGTTAATTCGATAGATATTAGTGAAGTTGAATTAGGAAGCATGGATTGTGCTTTATTATACACATTTTACGTTTAAAAATATGGGTCTAATTTTTGCGATATTGAAAGTCAGTTAAATTTCTTCAATAGTATATCCAAGGTATAGGGATATATTAGTGGTAGGAGTAGTGTAGGATAAAAAGGAGAATGTATAAAGAGGGGAAGGTCTAGAAAGGTAATGACATGGTAATGGAAGGAGAAGTTACACTATAAGGTTAGATTTTCATAGGATAAGGAGGAATGGTATGAAGAACATATCTGTATAGGATAGTGCTAGTAGTAGCAATGGTGTGAACATATATAAAAGGATGGGAGATAAGAAAAATACTAGTGGAGAGAAAGGCGGTAGGACATGGGTGGTGGATCCCATGGAAGTGGTAACTATAGTATGATAGGAGGAATCATTATAAGAGGGATGAAGGATAGATAGGATGCATAGAGGGTACACCATTATTAAAATCCATTAGAGTGGTAATATTATGAATAGTATTAATTCCCTAAGGATAGCCACCTAATACATTATATAAATTACTAGCCAATGAGTGAGGATATTTAGGGTGGAGAGGTGCATCAATACGTAATTATCAATTTAGGAAAATATCTTGTTTAGCAACATATGTATCTAAATCATAGTCTTGATCATTATTTTTCATCTTCTTTAATGTGGCTCTTTATATGGTTGTCATTAGCTATTATATCAAAAAATGATTCAATCGTCATTTTATTTGCTAGCCATATTAGAGTTAAGATGAAAACTCCATAAAACAAGATTTTAAAGGATATTAATTTAACTAGATAAAAGATCAAGGAAAACGCTCTCAAACATGCAATATACCCCAATTGCTTAGACAATGCATATTTCCTAATAATGTGTGCAACTAAAAACTAATAACATGTAATGAATGGATGTAGGTGATAATAATTAAATAATCCTAATTGAACTAGGGTTGTCCTTTTTATATATTTAAAAATTTGTAAGAGCATTGTATGAAATTGTAAGATGGGAATTACTTATGAAATGTTATATGACACATAAGAGAATAAAAAAGAGGGGTTACACTAGAATATTGATTAGAATTATGAAAATCATCAAGATCATCTTAAATAATGGGTTTGAATATGTCAAAAATGGAGTGTCGGTTATGAGGAGGAGGATTTGAATTTTTTTGACAAGATGTAAAGCATTTGCTAAATACATCCTATAAACCAAGTCAAGGAATATGGTGTTGGAATTTGTGCCAAATTTGGTGACATTTTTAGGTCATTATTTTGGCTCATGGTTTTGGTAAACCACACTTGGTTTATGGTTTAAATTTTTCCTATTTATGGGTGCTTGAGATGGAGAAAGCATAATGATTTTGTAGGTATCATCATGCTACTAGAAATTACTCCATATTCACATGTTGATGATACTACTATAAGGGTATGCACATGAATATTTTATTGTAAATGATATTATTATCAAATAATATAATTGTTTTATGTTTTTGGTTGTGGGATTTTTCTTCCAAGAGGATTTTCCCATGTACATAATTATGTTATAAATTTATAATTTATACATTTTTCTTGTAACTAAAATTAAATATATTTTGCATATTTATCTCTTGATAGGTTAATATGGGAAGTGTTTCCACACCTCAAATTCCTTTTAAAATACTATCCAAGTCTTAATCAGTTTACATCCTCTATCTTATTGTGCAATACCTACCTACGACCAAAAATGTGTAGAGATGGACATTTTTAATGTTACAAATGATACAATTTGTGGTTCTATTTCAACTTCATAACTTTATATTGTTTGTTTCCATATGCTATTAAGTTCTTATATATGTTTCACTTGGTCTTTCCATTTAGGAGTAGGCTATCCATAGCTTTGATTGCTGAAATGGGAAGGCATGTTTCATTTACACATAGGACATAAAAATGTATGCAAAATGGGGAAGTAAAATAGTGTATGTTGAAAACGCTTTAAAAAATTTCAAACAAATGCAATTTGAATTCAACAAATTTGAAAAAAATCGCATTTAAGGTTTCAAAATTTAACAAATAAATGCATTTTGAACTCTACAAAATTTGAATTTCACATACCTGGTGCTCGATATGCAAGTCGGGTTGATGAACTTTGGAGAGACGAAGTTGAGTTTGCATTCGCCAGAGAGAAGAAGTCAATTTGCTCGCTGTCACGGTCTCGGTTCGCCGCACGCACCATGGAAAGCAATGGTAAAAAGAAAGTGAAAATGATAGTAAAAAATGAGACTGTTTTTATTTTTTGTCATATTTAAGGGGGTTCGGTTGAACCCATGTTCGACCAAACCCATTTAAATATGATAATTTTTATTTAGAGTTTGTGGGTTCGGTCGAACCTATAATAAGGTTTGGTCGAACCATTGGGTTCGACCGAACCCATTGAGTTTGGGGAAAAGGAAAAAAATGAAATTTCCTTCCTCATATAATTTGTAAACCACTATTGTGGTTTGACCCAGAGACGTTACGCTTCATTTCCAATGGAGAGTGTAACGTCTCTACATATTATAGAGGAAGGAATTTGTTAGGGACAATAGCGTGCCACACATACATCCACGCACTGCATGTGCATCTCCGATAGAAATTCCCCTACCGACACAAAGGACAAGTGCCAAGTGGATGCATTACAGATAGGTGATGTGGAATTTCTTAGTCGGGTTT
>VDFB02122028.1:0-43783 GCA_007258455.2 Sequoia sempervirens
TCGATAGATTAGACATGCATTCTGATAAATTTTAGTAGCGACATGAGTGATACAAATTAGAAATAGAAATAAAGATTAAATAAATAATTTAATCTTCAAGTTTGGTATTCGAAAACAGAAGAATAGTCTTTGCATGACAAAGATAAAGATGGATTAAAACAACTCTCTATTTGAATGCACACACAAGATTTAATTAATTAAATATGAATATTTAATTAATATGCATGTACACGCAATTGAGTTAGCACTAGATGACTAAATGAAATGACAAAGAGATTACTCGACAAAGCAACTCAGACATTAAATCAAGAGTTAACTGACCGAATTAAATAGATCTTTGAGTCAAGTAAGAGTGAATACCTAGATAATTTGGACAATTATCTAAATATAGAGGAATGCATTAAAATAGGATTTATGAATTAAATAATTCATTTAATTCAATTAATTCAATATTTGATATTTGAAAAATAATTAAATAAAAAGATTTATTTAATTAAGTGATGAAGGGATTTAAATGAATAATTAAATAAATAAAGAATTTATTTAATTATAGTTGACATATGATAAATGGGGGGATTAAATAAGAATTTATTTAGTTTGACAAGAAGGATAAGGTTAATTAGTAACATAATTAAATAAAAAGCATTTATTTAATTAATTAGATAGAATAAAGAAAATTGTGAATTAATTAAATAATGAAGATTATTTAATTAATAGAAGAAATGAAGACTATAGAGAACAATTAAATAATTGACATTATTTAATCATGACCATGGAGAATACAAATTATGAAGAATATTGAAGTCGCAGGCTTAAACCAAATTTCGATGTCTACACACTCAAGTCATTGATGACTCTTTCCCTGATGAACATATTTTTTCCATTAGTGTGCACACACCTTGGTATGTTGATATAGACAATTATTTGGTTATCGGGAGAGTTCCTCATCATTTCTCTCCAAAAGAGAGAAGGGTGATCATTGAGAAAACTTTTCCTCTCTCATGGATTGTAGGATGTTTATTCTACACTAGACCAGATCATGTAATGAGGAGATGTGTAAGGGAGGATGAAACATATGATATATGGCATGCATGTCACAATGAACCTTTTGGAGGGAATTTTGAATCTAAGAGGACAGTAATGAAAATTTGTAATATAGGATACTACTAGCCAACATTTCATAAGGATGTAGGAAAGTATACTAGGAAGTGTGATATATGTCAGAGGATGGGCTAGAAAACTAAATCTAATGAGATGCCTCTATACCCCTAGGTAGTCATCACTACATTTGATAAATGGGGACTTGATTTTGTAGGTCCCATTGATCCTCCATCCACTAATACATTTTGATCAATTTTTCAATGACGACCCGTCAGAATTTTGATGGCTGTTCGTCGTTGTTATTGCGTCAAAATTTTGATGACATTTGAAACATCGAAATTTCAGCCCAGCATCCATCAAAAAATTGATCAAAATGTATCAGTGATCAAATGGAAAATCCTACATATTGGTTTGCACTGACTATGTGACCAAGTGGGTTGAGGTTAAAGCTATGAAACATGCTAGAGATAATAAGGTTGTAGAATTTCTTTATGAAGAAATTTTCACTTGTTATGGGGTTCCAAGAGAGATAGTGACAATTCACAGGGCTCAGTTTACATCAACCCTTGTCACAACATTGGTCAATGAATACAATGTAAGGCATAGGAAATCTACCCCCATCACCCTTAGGCCAATGCCCTGTCTGAGGTGAACAATAGGGAAATAGAGGCTATCTTGACCAAAATAGTGGCTATAAACAAAAGAGATTGAGAAAATAGGTTACTAGAATTTATTTGGGCTTATAGGACCACTTGGAAGACAACCACTAGTTTCATTCCTTTTGAATTATTGTATGGGAAGATAGCCATGATGCCTATTGAGTTTGAGCATATAAAACTCTTAGAACTGCACTAGATCTTGGGATAGACATATTTAATGCATAAAAGGATAGAATCATGTAGTTGAATGCTTTGGATGAGATGAGAAATTCAACCCTCCAAAGATAGAGAAAAATCAAAGAGTTAAATGGCATGAAAAATACATAAAGGAAAAGAAATTCCAGCCAGGAGATTGGGCACTCCTTTATGACTCTAGTTATCAAGATAATGCAGACAAACTGCAGACTAGGTGGTTGAGACCATATGAAGTTGTAAAAGTCTTCTCCAATGGTGATATTCAAATCATCACCATTGACCCTGTTAGATTCAAACTCTTGGTCAACGGTCACCATCTTAGGTTATATCATAAAATAGCCTCCAAGCAAGAATTCATGCAACAATTTACTCAACACCAAACCTTTGAAATTCCTGCAGCTGAAGGAAGTGGATCTACTGTCCTTCCTTCTAACTAGTCAAGGTATTTATGCAATCACATCATAATAAATATTTCTACTTTTGTGGGAATCCACTTCTTCATCAATTAATCCATACACTCATCCACCTCCATCTTTTCTCTCACTTCCATAACTCCACTATCACTTCACTTCACCATCACTTCATTACATCACCACTTTATTTAATTGCTCAATTGTACTTTTAAAGGAAATCTATACTTCCTTCCACATTTTTTGTAATGGTACTCCAATTTTTTAGGTACATGTGAAACAACTTGTTATAACTTAATTATCTTAGATGCATTTATTTAATTACTATAAATTAATGTTGATATTTCACATAGCATATAATTGTCCTCTGCCTTGCCTCATCATAATTACCACGCAGCCTATATGAACACATGCTCTAATTTAGGTTGGGGGAAGTGTCAACCCACATGTCTACATGTCATACATGTCATCAAATTTGAAATGAGCCAATTTGAATGATATAGTAAAATGACAGCTTGCATGTGTGAAATGACACTGAGCTGACACCATTTTTCTTGATGATACCCTTTATGTTTCTGGATTTCCTTAGTCATAATATTAAACATCACTAAAAGGTAAATTCCATAAGGCATTGGTATTAAGACTTCAGAAGAGTCACAGGAAGAAGAAATTGGGTTTTCAAAGAAAGATTGCATGAAAGAAAATTTCACAAAAGTGTTTGCTTGATTATGGGCAGCTGAAACAATGGGAGGTCAGTTGATTAGAAAAAACCTATAGTTCATGATGTGATACTGCAGGATGCACTTTCTCTAGCCAAGTTCAAGAATTTTGGATGGTTGGATTGCTTCCTGAAACTTGATAGCTTCAATGAGGATATTTCTCTAGAATTTACACAGACACTCTCTAACAGGAAGGCAATGGTAAAAGGGATAGAAGTGATAGCCACTGAGGAGAAAATTGTAGAGGTAATGCATTTTCTCACCAATGGAAAGCCATACCCTACTTCCAGGGGTTGAAGTTCAGCTAGGGAAAAAATCACATAACCCAGTGACCCTCTACAGGTTGTAGATAAGCAAGGAACAAGAACTCTTCCTGAGAAGTGGAAACAAGTAGTCATCCACATTGTCAAGTATATTACTTGTGGGGGTTGACAGTCATGCCTCCATTCTATGCATTTTAAGCTCCTGAACTATATGATACATGGCATAAGGTTGAATGTGTCCAATGTGTTGTATAACCTCCTTGCAATTATGGTAGCTAAAACACAAAAAGGTAGGGACAATTATGTTTCTCACCATTGTTTGATAAAATTGTTAGTAGTAAAATATTTACAAGAAGTGTCTAGTATGACATGGGAGGAATTTGTAAACATTGATCAGTTCAGAATAGAAAATGTGCATCCTAGAGGTCAGACTCAACCTCATAGGGTTAGTAGGGTTGAGAGGGTTGCTAAAATCACTCTTGGAGCTTCAACCTTTGGTACAAACCCTAGCATAAAACCTCCTACAACTAAAGCAACTATAGAAATTGGATCTTATGAATCAAAATATTTAGATAAGGAAAGTTTATCCTCAGACCTTGATGTTAATGTTCTTCTGAAAACCCCAATTCGAACTAGGGTTGTAATTAGAAGATAGGAAGCACAAATAAGAGAGGTAGAAATGAGGAAGGGGAAGTCCAAGAAGCAAATGCCAAAGAAAGTAACACCAAGCCCTAGGAAATGGAAGGCCGATGACACTAATCTTCCTGTAGCCAAAGAAAAACATAAAAGTGCTCCTAAGAAATAAAATTCAACTAGGCCAACTATTGATATTCCCCCAAAGAGAAGCTCTAGACTTAGGGGAACATCTAGAGAGGAGACAGAAGCCCCTATGGGGTAGGTAAATGTTGAAGAAAAAGAAATTTTTAAGAACAAGAAAACATAAAATTAGTGGATCTTGCTGCTATTGCATAGTAGGTTGAAAACCAAGAGCAAGATGAGAATAAAGAATCACTGCAACCTGAGCAAGATGAACAACTAGAATCACTGCAACTGGTGCTATTTGAACAACAAGAATCAATGCGAGGAAAGATTATGGTAGGAAAACATAAACCTCCCACTTTTTCATGGAATCTTGTAGCTCTTAACCTATGGAGTGAGATGCAAAGGAAAGAGGAGTGGAAAAAGGAAAAATGTAAGCTACAAGAAGAAATTAAAAGGAAAAATGCAGAAATTGAAGAAAAGAATGTAGAGATTGATGCCTTGAAGGAAAAGGTGGATAATGTGGTGACTTTAGTTTCCTAAATGATGGAATGCAAAACTCCTCCAAGAGTATATTCACTAAATTTGAAGGAGTGAAATCTTTCCTTCAAGTTGTCAAGGATTATTTCAGGTTTAAACCCTTCTATTGAAACTCCACATGAGTTTTTCCAGGCCTAGCAATCCTTGTGAATTTTAATGACATTAACATGTTATTACTTCAAATTGCATAAACTTATCCTTGTGACTTTTAATGACATTAACATGCTATGTGAATTATCTATGTTAATTTTACATGTGGTTGAATGGATTTTACTTTAGGTAATTATGGATATGCAATTGTTTGTGTGTACTAATGTTATTATGCAGATTCACATTAAGATGCTGATGTAAACGAAGCTTGCAAAGTGGAAGAAACTCCTACTAGCTGGTTACTTGCCAAGAGAGTCAAAAATCTGGTTATTAAGAGGTCAAAGGAGGGAAAACTCTCAATGGAGGGAAACTTCCAATTGAGGGAAATTCATAGTTTGAATGAAAGATTGTAACTACCTTTTAATGGTCATGTTTTTTTGTTAAGAAAATATAGGTAGTGCGTTGTGCTAGATTCTCATTGGGGCAAGTCTTCTTTCACCAAATCTGGCACATGCATAACTTCCTCCCTCTCTTTTCTATGCTTTCAATAAATGACATCATCCTATTTTGATGGAGTCGACTACCTAGGTAGTTAGGGTTAATTATACATTTTTATCTCTATAAATAATGGTCAGATGCCCCTTTTCATAAGGTTGGATGTTTTGAGGTTGTATTTTTTTTCTAGTTTAAGTAAGACAATCATAGTGTTGAAATGTTGTAACCATTTTTTCAAGAAATAAAATGATATTATGATTTTTTGCATGTGAGTTAGCTTAAGAAAAACTCACTCAAGGGGGCCCATTTGGTGAGAATTCCACCCGTTTAGTTTAAAAGCCATTTTTTTGTTCAATAACTAGTTTTGGTTCCAGTAGTTGTCTGTTCATGCATCCACTGGAACTCTATTCTATAAATTTTCCTACAACCAAGGTAGATGGAGTAATTTCCTATTTTTTTGTTGGATTTTCTATTTCTTTCATCCATTTCTAGTTTAGTTGTTAATGCTTAGTGTAGTTTTCAATTCATGCTCAGCACTTAAGTAGATTTCTTTCCAGAATTTTATTTCCAGTATTGTGTCTTTCCTAGTTTATTGATGACTATAGTGGAGTCCTAGTGCACATACAATGCTCACCCATAATTTCAAATTTACATCCCTGGCTTAACAATGAAATGTACCTTCATGATGAGCAAGATAGCTACTTAGCGTAGATGTCCAATCTCTAAGTCACAGCTCTAAGGGTGTAGTTATTGAACCATTAGAAGAGGGCAACAATATCATGGTGATGGAATGCCATTATGAATACCTATGATGATGGATTTTCATGGAATTCCATCACCATGGGTACACATTTCTTTGAGGAATCTTTCCAAAAAATTCACTGCCTTCACTATATATGACATTTTTCATACATATCTACCAAAGCATTTTATCAAACAGTTCACTACCTTGCTGTTATGGCCAAAAGCCTAAAATAGGTGCTTTCAAACAAGCTATGGATGCTTGGAAAAAAATTGCAAAGAATAATAGTAAGCAATAGCATAGACAAGGCAGTGAACTATTTGAAAAAATGCCCCAATGAAATGTGGTCTCATGGTGATGGAAGGCCATGACATGCCATAGACAAGGCAGTGAACTGCTTGAAAAAATGCCTCAAAGAAATGCAGTCTCATGGTGATAGAATGCCATGGAAATCATCACCATGAGACCGCATTTCTTTAAGGATTTTTTTCAAATAATTAACTTCCTTGTCTATGCTACCATATTTTTCATACATGTCTACCAAACCATTTTATCAAATAATTTGTTTCCTTTATGCTATGGCTAAAATCCTAAAACAAGTGCTTTCGAACAAGCTATGGATGCTTGGAAAAAATCTATCAAAGTATAATAGTAAGCAATAGCATAAACCAAGGTTGTGGATTGTCATGGCATTCCATCACCATGAGACCACATTTCTTTGATTCATTTTTTCAAATAGTTGATTGCCTTGTCTATGCTACAACATTTTTCATACATGTCTACCAAAGCATTTTATCAAATAGTTCACTACCCTATTGCTATGGCTAAAATCCTAAAAAAAGTGCTTTCGAACAAGCTATGGATGCTTGGAAAAGTTCTATCAAAGAATAATATTAAGCAACAAGCTATGGTCTCATAGTTATTTTTTTGTGTGAAAATCAACACAATTTTATTTGCATTTTTTTTTTCAGTTTTAAATGTGGTTTTTGGAAATTTGGCAGTTTTAAATGGGAAAAACTCAAGGAAAAAATTATCTAGCCTATAGATTTTTTAAAAATCAGGATTAATCAAGTTTTTTTGAATATTTCTATTTCTATGGTAAAATGTATCATCCATTTAAACCTAACAGAGAATTTCATGATTGAAATTGCATATTACAAAGTATTGGCTTATATCTACACTTGTGAAGTTTATGCTTGCATTTTCACTTGTGGAGCTTTGGCTTGCATCTAAATTTATGAAAATTTATCTTACATATGCACCTTGTGGGAATTCAAAGGTGATCCTAACATTGTGGAGTTTTGGTTTGCAATTAAACTTGCAAAATTTTGGCATGCTATTGCACTCTGAAATTTCTATAATGGTTCAATTCTTATAAGTGCTAGATCTTGAAACCATTGAACTTCCTAAGGTTTGAAGTAAGGGTCCAACTTTTAATTAATGAATGGAAGAAATAGTTGTGACCAAATAATGGTGATGTAGGGTCATACAGGAAAATTCACTGCCATAAAAAATTCACCTCAAGGAAAATTCACCACCAACAATTCACGCTACAAAATATACAATTATAAAATTTGATTTATTGTAATAAAATTGAAAATAGTTTTTAATATATTTTCTAAAAAAATTCAATATATTTTCTTTTATTCTAATAAACCAATTATACAACAATATCAATCATCTATAATCAATTATACATATGTTATAAATTTTAACAAAGGTTATTAATGTTGTGAAAATTATTCTTTTGAAAAGGAAAACATTCAAAGTTTTGGAAATATATATTGTAAAGTGTTAATGCGATTTTCTAAGGGGTGAATTGCTAGTCATGAATTTCCCCGTAGTGAATTATTGGTGGTGAACTTTCTAACGGTGAATTTTCTTTATGCACATTTATTGTATAATACTATTTGTTGAAATCAAGCGTGGAGAGTGTTTTAGGCTATATGATTGGGTAGTTCGATAAGACCTCATTATCACAATTGCATCAAAAATTATAAGACCTGTACATTAGTATATTGATAAATTATCTTTGGGATATGAACCTACAACAAGGATTTAGCACATGGCATGAAAATACTAATGAGAACCCTCTAAATGATGTACATTATTAGAAAATATTGAAAATTTAAGAAAGTGATGAATATAATATAAATACATTATTGTGCACAACATATATGCCACTACATATAGTAGATAGAATTATAGATAAATAGTTACAAACTATAAATATAAAAATGTTGTTAGGATTACAAAAATACTATTACATGTTTAGAAATGCTACAAGGTGATGTAGGTGAAATATGAAACATGTAGGTGTTCCAAGAAAGTTACAAGTGTACCATTGAGTATACTTGCACCACAAAGAGTTTTAGGTGTACCAATACAATTATATATTCTTTACTTAGGTAAAAGTGTTCTATCAAGAGATAAATATGTGCTACCCTACTTGTAAATGTGCCACCAAGAGCTATACATGTACCAAGAAATATAAGGGCACAACTAGATCTGTATACACCACTCTACAAAGATAATGTGCATAGTGGAGGGGTTTAGAGTTTTAAGTATCTAGGAACATGTAGATAAGTGACATGTGAGCATAAATACACCATTTAACAATGTAGATGAACCAAATTAGGAATGAAAAGAATTATAATATGATAAGTTCTATAAAAAATAGTAAAATATAAGGGTTAGCTTAAGATGGATCCCACCAACTATTCTCAAACATGAAAGCCAAAAAAAAGGATTAGAGCAATAAGAAATAACTGAAATATGAATCCTATCATATATAAAGTATTATACCTTGGATTAGAGATAAAAGAAATAAAAAATGAAAGAAGACATAA
This sequence comes from Sequoia sempervirens, assembly GCA_007258455.2. Taxonomy (NCBI): domain Eukaryota; kingdom Viridiplantae; phylum Streptophyta; class Pinopsida; order Cupressales; family Cupressaceae; genus Sequoia; species Sequoia sempervirens. Next base: position 8,823 of record VDFB02122028.1, read on the forward strand.
AATATATCACCATTACAAACATTTGATGACCACATTGATTGCTCCAAGTGATATTTGATTGTTTAAGTAGAGTGTGGGTGCCCAATCATACAACACCATTACAATCTAACTACTACATCTTCATTTTGGACACCAAGCACCCCACATGCAACAAAGAAAGCATTGATATGCTCATTAGTAGAAGTCTTACCATCTTCTTTGAATATGGGAATAGTTTAGAAAACTTATGTAACTGAAACATTTCTCCAAGGGCCAATGGTCCTGGGTGATCCCACAATACTAGTTTACAAATTTTGGCCAAACTGGACACTGAAATAATTTTTTCTAACTAAATCTTCACTTTCAAGCACCTATAGCGGCTAAACCATGAGGAATTTGTAGATGATGCAAACTAGAGTTTTGTGAAGTTTTGTCTATATATTCTAAATATTTTTTTTTCAAAAATTTTGGAATGATATTGTACTTCTTTTTCTATCTCCCTCAAAAACTAGTTTTTTCAAAAAGTGACACTCACTCTATAATGCATAACTTTTTTTCCATAAAGGATAAAATTCTATTTCTTTCAAATTTAGATTTGTAACTCTAATATGATCTAGTGCTTCCACTTGGTTAGATATTCTTTTATTGAATATTTTTTCCTTAATAAAGTTTTGAAGTCAAACCAATTACAACTCAAACATAGGTAGACCGTATAACACAAATTTTTTTTGTATGTATAAAAATTTTAATTTTTTTTGTTGGATTAAGGACTTAAATAGCTGGTGCACTCATACTTTTCTTTGTTTTTGATAATCTTCTATTTTTCCACATCTGTAGAATAGAGAACTTGATTTTCAATGAAAACATACATTCACAAGAAATAAAAAATAACTATAATAATAAAAATAAATTTAATTATAATTATAATTTTTTGGAAGCTTATAATAAGTACTACATACTTACAAAAAAAATTAAATGAATTCATTTGATCCCTCAAAAGGTAAATCAAAAGTGGTTTTTTATTAGCATTTTGATAGGTGTAAAGGAGACTCCACTACAAGTATGGTTTAAAACTAGCGGGGTTCTATCCAAGGGAGCTTGGTCTAAGGTGGTTTGATCAAACCATCTTCAATTGCAATCCTTTAAATGGAACTTTTCAAGGCTTAGAATCATTATATTTTCTAAAAATATGTGATTTCAGCAAAATTAGGATCTTCTCCCAGAAAGTGTAAATCACTATTGTTGCAACACCCTCAAACTATAGTAGCCCCCGATGGTATTGGTAATTATTGAGACATGTTATGAGTAAAATTAATAGTTAGAGGGAATATAGTACCATGAAAAATAATCACTTGGCAAGTTAGATAACAGTGTACCCCTCTAGGTGGTGAGGATGGTTTGCTTCAAGATTAACCCTCTTAACAAGAAGTAAATAACCAAAAAAAAAAGTCCCTCTTGTAATGCTTTGAAGACTAGATAAACAAAACCTCTCCCATGTTCACCTCTTGAATATCATCGTGAATCTACTATAAATATCAATTAGTATGTTGAAAGAATCAAAAATAACTTTAATTTCCCATGATACGGGCTATAGGGATGGCATCAATTCTATGAGTTATTTGCAACTATTGTCTCGGTCTAAGTCTTTTGATTTCCTCCCCCAAATCTTCTTTTTCTTCTAGTGCCTAATTAACTCTATGGTATTCTTTACCAAGTTTCTCTTAACCATCCAAGTTAAGGTATTGAATTATGATGTTACATCCTCTTGTTCATCTTGTATCTAATTGAGATTTAGTTGAACCATTGGAATAGCATCATTATGAGTCAGGACCATAATTGGTCATGAAAGAAGACAAAATATAAGTGTATAAGGAAACTTATTAATTATTTCTTATTCACTCCCCATTAAATTTGGAAAAAATATAATTGTTAGCAGACTATGCACTTTCTCAAAACATAAATTCTTAACTCTATTATGAAAATTAAATGCATATCAACTACCAGTAGTTCAGTAAACTATTTTTACAAGAAAAAATTTCTAGTCTAAATTTTACAAGATACAACTTTGATGAATAATTTGTTTTTAAAGTAAATGTAAATAGGGTATGATTTTAACCAAAATTTAAGAAATGGGAAATATCAAATTCATTTACTTATTTTTAGAAAATAGAACTTGATAGATAAATTGCAATCATAGATGTGAATAGAACATAGAATACTTCACATCACATGAAATTTAAGATAAAATCATATAACCAAGGATTATAATGAAATAGAAGTGGATCAAACAAATAATGGAAATTATACATTCAAAAATAAATGCAATAACTTCATAAATTAATCAAAGCACACAGATCATGATAATAGCACTCATTCATTCAATGATCCAAAAAATATATGTTCATAGACATAATATTTTCAGTTCTTTGTATCTTTGTTCAAAAAAATTTAAGATGTTTTTAATTGCATCATATTACATATAAAAAGAAGCAAGAGTGGCCTCTTTTTAAAATAACCACAAAAAATAAGTCTTTTTAACTTCCATAAAATATAAGTTCACTTAAAATATTTAATCAAATAAAAGAGACTATTGTTGAGGTGGAACATTCTCAGTTACTCCTTCATTGAAACTTTAGATTGGTAGGCATAAAAGACCTTTAGTATGGGAGGCATGTCACCATGCTGAGGTATGATCATATTTTTAGTTTATAATTTCCAAAGAGCTTTGTTAGCTCTTGTTGTATCGATCTTCCTTGAGTAAGTTGCTGCAAGCACCAAAATGAAACAATGGAAAGTCAATACCACTTAGCCTCCTCATGCTTTCCACCCTAAATTTCTATTTGTCATAGAGTCTCTCAAATATCCCTTTGAAGCTTTCCTTCAATATCTCTCCATCCTCATGATTAGGACTCCCATCTTTTTTGAGATGAATGTCGATGCCAAAAATATTTTTCTAAATCTCACCCCTCATTAGATATTGCATTCATTAAGTGCATTTCCTTGTTCCAAGATATTTTATTTACAAAAAAAAAATTATGTTCAATGATCCTCTTCAACATAACACATCTATTATCATTGACACTTGGTAAAATTTGCTAATGGACCAATTTATTTTCACCCATTTCTATCATTCCTTTGAAATCATTATTAGTTTTACACCAAAATTTACTCTTCAAGCTTGGTAAAAGTAATTTGTTTATGAACTTTAGTCCTCAAAACTTTATTGTATTTACATATATTCATCATATTAAAAATAAATGTAGTTTCCTTAGTTAATATATATGTGACCCATTCTTCAATAGCCTTCCCATAAGCCCTATAGTCTTGCATCCTATCTACTATTTCTTTCCCTATCTAGAAGAGTTTGGATCATATGAAGCACTAGCTTGACTAATTGGTTGGGGAGCCAAATCCAATGCAAATTTCAAGAAATCAATTAGAATTTTTACATAATATTTCAATTCATCTTTTCTTAGCTTGTCTCTAGCTATTCTTTCCATCAACCTAGTAGCTATCAATTGAAAATTATGCACATCTCCATCCCTGGTTTAAGTACCTAATTGAACTCTAGTGATGTTGAAATCATTGAAAGTTTATTTTCCTACTTCCTTCTACACCAAGGGGTGTTCTAATTCTACATACATATTCCCACTACTGCCATCTTCCAACAAACTAGATGTAGTCTTTGGTTTCTTAATCTTGGGAGTTCTCTAGATTAATTGATCAAAAAAATCTATTTCAAGGAGACTAAGTTGAATTATTTTCCTTTTCTTAGGTAGGGTATGCTCTAAACATGAAGTGGAAGTAGGTACATCCATAGATATAAAACTAGTAGAAGTGAATTACAAGACTCTTCTAAGAGGGGGAGTAATAGAAGTTATCATTTTAGAAGCAGAGGGTGGAGTAGGACCCACCCTAGGATAATTTTATGGTTCTCTCAAAGGAGAAGACTTAGGAGAAGAAGGAACACTTACCTATGAAGGACAAGAAGATACATTAATTCTTTCTTCATCCTCTACAACCTATTCTCTTTGTATTTTTGTGTTTTTCCTAGGGCATCTTCTCCATATTTCTTCTCTAGAAATCTTTTCTCGGTAGGTTCCCCATCACCATCTCCTTTTCCATTTGATGTTGTTTATTGAGTAGATGATAATTTCATACCAAATGATGAAGGTACTTAATTGTTTGAACTTATGAGGTGGGGCATTCTATTTCTCTATAGTCTCTCTTGCTACCCAATCTTGAGTTGTTCAAAGCACCAATACAATCTTTTCCTCAATGTTATCCAACTCCTTAATACTCCAATATAGAGAAACAATTGGTTGAGTTTGTATATGATTGAAAAATATTAGGTCCAATAGATCATACTCATCATCATCTAGAACCTTGGATATCCCAATATAGTATAAATTTTACTATTTACCTCTTAGTTAGTCTCATCCAACCACTTTTGTAGACTTCATATTCATCAACACAATCTACCCAATAGTCTTCTAAATATTGGATATGATGGAAACTAAGGCCTAACTATAGGTTATCGTTAACAATACTCTCAAAAGAGAACATTCTCTCATAGAATTGCATATATGTTTAGGCAAGTCCCTTTCAACATTGAGGGAATTATACATAGAATTACAAGAATAATAATGAAGGATAATGGGAGATTGCATGCCTACCTTTTTCCTCTCTTACCACCTTTTGTTCAACTCTACAATTTTTCTACATACTTAACTTAAGAAAAAAAAATATTTTTCCTATTAGGGTAGTTTATAAGGAATTCAATCAAAACCCCCAAACCTAATGTAGGTAAACATTTGGAATTGGATGAAATAGCTACCATGGGTATTAGTCAATTGTGAATACTTAGGAGATATCCTATAACATATATCACCTTGTATTTCTCTTACCATCATCATAGTAAACACATCATTCACCCTCTGAAAATGCAAGTATCTCTTCTCCAACTAGAGCTTATCATAATAGCCATAGATCTTAACATCTTGATCTTGTACCTCAATTGGTCTCAATCCTAGGTAAGGCCTTCTATAGGAAATAGAATGCAACAAGTAGGAAGATATGTAAAATAAATTCTTGATTGTAAAGTGAATAATCATTGAATGTACCTAGTCATATATAAGTTGAGCCCAATCCAAATACTACTCACCATGAATAACTATTTGTATGAAGAAGTGCATCCAATCTTCAAACTCATGGGCTCTTTCATTACCTCTCAACTTATGTACAAGCACAATTGTATTTTAAATTTTATTTTCAAAGTGAGTTCTATTCAACTTCTTCAAAAATTGGGATTTTTCCTTTTTTTTGGTGTATTGAACCACTCTCGGGCAATGAAATTATTATATTTCCCTTACTTTTCTTAAAAAAATTGATAAGAGGAAGTGATGTCAAAATCTACATATGCCTCTCTCTCTAGTATTTTTAGGCATGAAGTGAAGGTATTCCTATTGATTTTTACTTCTAGTCTATTGTAATTTGTTTTGAATTCTCTAGCCTAGGGATTATAATGATTAATACATTCTAAGACCAAGCCAATACACTATACTGCTACAGGAAACCACAACTTGTAGAAATTAATTTTTAATTAAAATTTGAGTAATTGGAGGCATTTCTTTCTTCCCAATCCTTTCCCAAGATTTATCTAAATTTATATTCCCTAATTTTGTGTCTCCAATTTCTGATAATGTGCTTCACAATCCCAATAAATTTTTTTAACCCATATATTTAAGCTTCATGATGAATAGAATTCTAATGAGTATAAACACATTTTTTGCTCATAAATAATTAAATTCACTCATGTGAGTTACCCAAAGAACATCGAATTCTTCCAAATCTATTAGAGTTTTTCCTAGATTATTTTGTGATGAGCTAAGGCTTAGGAACAAAACAACAATACATCTAAATCAGACTTGGCTATTGTGAAATTTTTTACTCACAATCTTCTACAATTTTTCCCTTTCCTCTCTAGCGAAGTTCATCTCTAAATACTTGTTAAAATGAGCTCTTTATGTAGCTTAATTCCCATATAAGCACCTACAATCAATGCTCGAAAGTAGTAGGTTGAAATTAATGATCTAGCATGTAGTACCCCTCCATTTTATGCTTATGTTTTCTCTTTTGATATGTTTTTCCTGCTTGTTAGACTATGAATTACTCTGTTTAGATATTTTGATGTTGGTTTTGGCAATGATGGATTTATTTTGTGACATGAATATACATTGTGTAGGTGATTGATTTGAAATGTTTTGATATGGCATAGATGTTTTCTTTAGGATGATTATTACTATGTATATGTTTATGATGGACTATGATTTATTTATTTCATCCCGGTCTAATGCTTGATGTATTGGTGTGGAGAACAGAATCGCATCACTCTCTTGTGAGTGCCCTATGATATCTGTGATTTTCTCCGCATGGTGTGCCTGTACAATGGTTCATATATATACATGCATGTTATTGCTTGGTTGCAGGATTGCAGGTACATGACACCAACTCCACCTAGTTACTTAGGTCTGAGCATGTCAAGACTCAACGGAAATGTTGATTGGGAGGTAGTAGTTAGGTTCATCCTAGTCTAGTCTTTAACCCGATCCCACTACATTGTCTATTTTAGTTCTGAGTCATAGGTTGTCTTGTACTTTTCTGTTTGGTTTAATTGCTTGAAAGGAAAAATGTTAATTTAAATAATAGTTTATTATGTTTTATTTACTATTATTTAAATTAAATTTTAATGTTAAAGAAATTAGTTTTGTAAAGTTATTTAATTAATTAATTAGTTTGTTTGGTTAAATGGTTTGATCATAAAGATTAAATTTATTTAATTAAATAAATTAGTTAATTAAATTAAATTGTATTAATTTTGTGTGAATAAATTCAATATTTAAATTAAATATTTGGTGGAAATGGCAATTTTAATTAATCAATAAATTTGCATTTGAAAATTGTAAATTTTAAAATAAATTTAATTAATTAATTAAAATGCATGCAATTTGAAATAGGCAAGATTGCTAAGAAGTGGTTGAGAAGATATTTTGCACTTCTCAACAAGTGTGCCAATGCAATTATGATTTTTGGTTGAGGATTTTGCTAGATATTATCTGGGGATTTGGAAAATACATAGGCTATTCAATTTTCTTCACGGGAAAAATATCTGAGCTTTTGCAAAACTTTTTGTATTGTGTTAATTTGGTAATTTTGTATACTTGTGGAAGATCCCTTTGCTTGGAAGTATTGTGTGGTTGGATATAGCTTTCTTGGATTTGGTGCTTTGAGAAGATTTGGAGGATTTCATTCTACAGGTAGAAGATTCACTCCAACAACTAGATCTTCAAAACATAGGAAACAGGTATTTCCCTGGTTATTTTGTTGTTTTTGAAAAGAATTTTCTTTATTGTTAAAACCCTTGTTGTTCTTTGAAATCTTTCTGTAAATAAACTTCTTGTTTTTTTTGTGAATTTCAAGAAAACATGAATAGAGAAAACAATGGAAGAAATTCAAAAGAAACAGATGTATGCTCTATAATTTAGTAAAATAATAAGTTCTTTGTTATTTTGAGAGAAGAAGCTTCTCAAGGATTTTACCAGAAAAGAATTCTTAGATTAATAGAGTATTTTAAATGATGGAGGAAATTGTTTATTATTTAAATGAAATTGAAAACCCATTGAGATTAAATTGGAAATTTGTGAGGAAAATAATCCTGTACAATGTTAATTTTCTCAATTTTCTGTAGAAAATTTTATCAGAAAATGATCTTTGTATTTGAAAGTTCTTTTGATATTTTATTTATAAATATATATATACATAAATATATATATATATTTATGTATATATTGTTGTGAAATTATATGAATATTTTATTATGGAATTGTCGTATGGAATTTGTATTAATTTTCGTTTATGCGAAATTGTAATTCGCAGATTTTAGATTGTATTTTAACAGGAATAAATGTTAAATTCATTTTACACAGTTATGGAGGGGGCCACGGGGCTACCCCCATAGCCGCCCCCATATGGGGCGATGACTGTGGAGGCAGTCGGCGTTGCCCTCACAGGCAGCGGCGGATGTCTCACAGCCACCTCCCCATACTAGGAGGGCTACATATATACCCACAGCCATGGGCTGTGTACTCTGTGTACACAGTCGTGGCTGTATAAAATGCTGTCGTTTTGTGTTAAATGCAGACTCTCGATTTTACTATATTTTGATTTTGGAAATCCGATTTAGGGAACTTTTCGTATTTTATTTAATACATTATATATATTTGTATATATTATATATATGTATATATACTTTATATATGTATATAATATATGTATAAATGTATGTATATATATATTTATATATATATATATATATGTATTATGTATATACTTTTGTTGAGAATATTTGATTAAAGTAATAATGTGGAAAAGTTTATTTTGGGAAAATGAGAAATAAAAATTTATTTGTATTTAAATAGTTATGCATATTATGATTTCAATTAGTATATTTATTTAATGTTTTGAGAACTATAGTTAAGTAAAGGAAATATTAGAAATAAATAATTTCTCTCTCTTAATTATTTGATTGGATTTAATATATCCCAATGATAGACTTGTATTCGTTTTAAGTTGTCTTATATTTTTATTGGGTAAAAGGGGGGGATTTATTTTAACGTGATTTTAAGTCTTCCAGTTGCAGTCTCTTCAAGGGAGTAAATTTGAATATGGTTTCATGTGTTTGAACAAACTAGGGTAGTGCACCTGATTGTGTGAACAAATTGTGATGTCCATTGTGGTGTATATATATACTTGGTATTGTATGTTGAATTTGTGCACTTTGTCTACCCTAGATAGAAAACATAGATTCCTTTGTTATGTTTAGGGGAGTGGCTTTTTGTAAGGGCCGACACACAAAGTGGTGACAAGGTAACTTACAAAGAGTTAGTAAGTCAGTGAAAATTAAATAACACAGTAGTTAGAATTAAAATCTTTAACAAGATGTTATGCCTCACTTATTGACTCTTGAGCTACTACAGTCTTGAGTATAAGATGAGAAGGCCTGGAATGGAAAATCAGTGTCTTGTTTCTTCAAAAGACATTTGATTCTGCAATAGTATGCAATAGGGGCCGGGTTTCGTAAGAGGTTACCAGGGTAACCCAAGCTGGGGGCCGGAACCTAGGAAGAAACACCAGGGTAACCTTTGCAATATTGTGATGACACTCCACCTAAAATAACAGTAACCTTGTGTATGTAATACATTCAATTGTCTTAAATCTGGAAGCAATGTAACCATCTGTTAGTTATGTACTTGTGTCTAGGGTTATAGATTATGTCTAGGTAACCATATTACTATCTCCTAGCACGGGGGGTGGACCTACGGGTACCACATGGTTGGGTGGAACGCACCACCTCCCTGCTTGTGATCATGGCATCGAAGAGCTTCATGGATGGAGAGCTCACACTTGGAAACTTATGTGTACTTCTTCATTGTAAATTGTAAATCTTGTATTTGAAAACATCCCTCAATTGTTTATGAGGTGAATATTTGTAAAAGTAAATTGTAATTATTATTTGATCCATCTCATCAGATGAATGAGCATTGTAATACTTATCAAATGCAATGTAAGAAATATGTATGTACTTTATGTTATCTTGAATGGTATTTCAAATGTTATGCAATGTTTATCTTTAATTTTTATGTTAATTAATATGTGCAATGCAAATACTAAAGTTGTCTATGGAAACTCAAAGTAGTGTAACGTCGCGTAACTTAACGAATGTATGCAACTAATTAACTTAATATTATACTTTAAAAAAAAAAATTATTACCCTTTATACACAATTGCAACTTTCTTTAGTTTATTAAGATGGGGCATTACAAATCTGTAGATTAATTTCTTAAAAGTTTGCGATGCAGTGAGAAAAAATTATGCATGTTAGCAAAGAGCAAAAATATGCATGTTGCAATAGCAGAAACAACTCTCCATAGAATTGAACAATGGTCATCTATAAATTCAATGACCAAGACCTTAATTTTTCTATGATAATGTTCATGAGCATCTTCTCTCACTTTCGCAAATGGATCCTTCTAGCTTCTAGCGATGCCTCTATCTAGTCTGTAGAAGATTTTGACCACTTCTCGGTCGCTTCCCAAGTAGTTCTCGATAATTCTAGATTTTCTAAGGAAAGAGACATCTATTTCAAAATAGCTCATGCATGAGATGAACGTAGCTTCATATCACATAGGTGTCATTCAACTCACATACTTCTAATGCCATAGATTGTACATAGGGGTTTCAATGCTACTACAAATTTTGATTATGGGAAGGTGAAATCTATTCTTAATCCTAATCGCCATAAGATTTCCCTCCATCTTTCTGAATTTGATCCCAACAAGCCTTAATTTGGAAGTTGAGGGGATTATAACATCTTTTTTGGGGTTCAGATGAATGTATGACTAACATATGTATTAAATAAAAAAGATGCTTACTCTCCTTGACACATGGAATCCACTTCTATAGCCAAGGGGTTGTCTCCTTAAAGGGGAAGAACAACCTTTCTATATGGGCACGATCTAACAATTTATAGAGCTTAGTAATGCACCTACTTCATCTTTTTCAAGTTGCAACCCTAAGATCTAGAGCATTACAAAGAGTGGAATTTGGTTCTCCAATAGAAGAATGTTTGTTTTTATGGGATATGCAACATATTTAATGGTATTTTGATTAAAAAGGGTGGTGATCTAAATTTTCTTCACTATCCAAGGCCCTAAAAATTTCTAAGATAAAACAAGCATCCAAGGAAAATACCTATCTTGGTACTTGATCTTCTGTTGGTAGCATTTTCTTACAATCGAAGCCAAAGCGAGAATACATCCTATCACTTCTTTTTCAAATTCCTCCTCAACCATGTCAAACATTCTTTGTGTAGCATACAATTTATGATTAAGCATTCCAAAAAAGGAAAGGTTGTGATGAGATGGGCCTAATGACACCATTTGTGGAACAAAGGCTCTCTTGTTCAGTTGGACAAGGAATTTGGAGACTATAAATCGACACTTCCTCCTCAGATATTCTAACAGATACCTCAGTTTGGTTGTGAAAGCTAGTTTTAAATTCAATAATCTGCTATTAATCCATGGGAGATTGGAAAATTTGATATAATTTGTCTGGTTGCAAAGAAGTTCTCTTGCTACGCGATGCAGATGACCTATTTCTTTCTTTATGTTGAAGGCGTTCCCTATTTGAAGAAACCCAATTGATTTTTGATACCAACAATTCAAATCGCTGAAGGCATTCCCTATTTGACAAATCTTCGCTGATTTTTTATATCGACAATTTAGATTTATAGAAAAATCTTACAAGACGATTAAAACATTTGGAGTAGTTGATATTTTTTCATGGGTTTTAATTTGTTCTTGTTTTATCCACAACCGTTTTCCTGTTCAAAACTGTGGAAGCTCACATCGTTTCTCGCTATTATTTTTGTGGGAGGAACTTTCTTAATAAATGAATGGTTAGAGACAAAATAGTTTTATTTTTTTTATAATTGAAAAAATTACCTTTCAGGTGAGTTAAAAGATAATTGGATAGGTGAAATCAGAAAGAAATGGTACGAAAGACTTCAAGAAGAAATACTTTTAATTTTATTTTATTTTATGGTGAATATATAATTAATTATTATTTAGATATTTTAAATATATATTTAAAATAAATATATCATTGATGATAATATTATTTAGATATTTTAGATTTATTTATTTAAAATAAAAATAAAAGAAAAATCAAAATCAAAGAGTTATCCTTCAAAAAATCAAAATGAAAGAGATTTTAGTAGAAAGAGAAATCAAAGATAAATCACAAATATTTTTAAATATTTATCATAGATAAATTAAAAAGTCAAATAAATAAATCAAAAATTAAAAAATTAAAAGATCAAATAAATAAATCAAAGATAAAAATGAATTAAAATATCAAATAAATAAATCAAAGAGATTTGATCACAAAGATATGAAAATATTTACCAATAAATCCAAGATTAAAAAAAAATTAAAAAATTCAATAAATAAAACAAAGAGATTTGTTAAAAAGAATAATCAAATATAAATTACCAAGAATTCAAAATATTTATCATAAATAAACTAAAATATCAAATAAATAAATCAAAGGTAAAAGATAAACAAAAAAAACCAAATAAAAATATTTATCATGATAAATTTAAAGATCAAATAAATAAATCAAAGATAAAAGATAAATCAAAAAATCAAATAACAATTCAAAGATAAAGATAAATCAAAGATTTGAATAAACTAAAAAAATCAAAATAAATAAATACATAAACTTGATCTCAAAAAGAAATAAAAGATAAATCAAATCACACAATGAATCAATAAAAAAGGAAAAACAAATATTTCACAAAAGAATCATTAAAAGATAAAATAAATAAATTAAAAAAAAGGAATAATATTTAAGTTTTATTGAAAATATTTAAAAAATAAAAAAAGCAGAATCTCGAACCAGAGTTTTTATAAAAAGAAAGTTGTTTTTTAAATTTATTTTAGGAAGTTAACAATAATGATTTTTTTTTTTTTCAAAAGATAAGAATATAAATTTAAGAATGGATATGGATTTGCATGTGATTTGAACATCAATTTCTAACTGAAGAGTTTTTCATTACACATTGATGATAATATTACTTAGATATTTTAGATATATTTATTTAAAAGAAAAATCAAAATTAAAGAAATTTGATAGAAAAAACAAAATAAGAATCAAAGAAATATCCTTCAAAAAATCAAAATGAAAAGGATTTTATTAGAAAAAGAAATCAAAGATAAATCAACAATATTTTAAAATATGTATCATAGATAAATTAAAAAGTCAAATAAACAAATCAAAAATAAAAATAAATTACTTTATTTAGATTCATATTCATGAAAGATGGTATATTATTTATAAATTACTGAATTTATTTAAAATTATACAATTAAATTTTGATAAAACATCAAAATTTATAAAAAAAAATAACTGGTTAAAAACCATCAATCCCTCTATCTCCAATAAAAATAATCCTTCATTACCATAAAATTTAAGTTGATGCAAGTGAAGGTTAATAGTTTCTCACTATTCTTGTTGAGGTAAAGAAAATAAAAAAAATTGGTATACATGCAATAGAGTAAACTTCAAGTACCTGACAAAAGGCTCATAAATTTTAGGAACAATGTCTGAAGAAAACTTTTGAGTTCCCTCCATAGGAACCTTATGCAAGCCTAATTACAAACGCAGACTAGTACATTGAATCAATCAGTAGATAAATTCTTAAAAATTTGTGATGTAGTGAGAAAAATTTATGCATAGCAGCGAAGAGCAAAATCATGCATGCTGCAACAGCAGAAACAACTCTCCATGGAATTGAACAATGGTCATCTATAAATTAAGTGACCAAGACCTTAATTTCTCTATGATAATGTTCATGAGCATCTTCTCCCACTTTCCCAAAAGGATCTTTGTCGCTTCTGGTGATGCCTCTATCTAGTCTCTAGAAGATTTCAACCACTTCTCGATAACTTCTCAGGTAGTTCTCGATAATTCCAAATTTTCTAAGGATAGACATCTCTTTCAGAATCAATTAGCTCATGCATGAGATGAACGTAGCTTGATATCACACAGGTGTCATTCAACTCACATACTTCTAATGCCATAAGATTTTGCAGTAGGGTTTCAATGCTACTGCAGATTTTGATTATGGGAAGGTTAAATCTATTCTTCTTCATCCTAATCACCATAAGATTCCCCTCCATCTTTGTGAATTTGATCCCGACATGCCTTAATTCAGAAGTTGAGGGGATTATAACTTCTTTTTTGGGATGATGAGTATATGTCTAGTTAATATCTATATGGGGTTTGGATGAATGTATGACTAACATATGGATTAAATCCAAAAAATGCTTACTCTCTTGGAAAAATGGAATCCATTTCTATATCCAAGGGGTTGTCTCCTTAAAGGGGAAGAACAACATTTCTATATGGGCATGATCTAACAATTTACAAACTTCAGTAAATGCGCCTACTTCATCTTTTTCAAGCTGCAACCCTAAGATCTTGAGCAGAACAAAGAGTGAAATTTGGTTCTCCAATAGTAGAATGTTCGTTTTTATGGGATATGCAGCATATTCAATGGTATTTTGATTAAAAAGGCAGTGATGTGAATTTGCTTCACTATCCAAGGCCCTAAAACTTTCTAAGATAAAACAAGCATCCAAAGTGAGCATCCAAGTAAGATACCTATCTTGGTACTTGATCTGTTGCTAGTAGCATTTTCTTATAGTGGAAACCAGAGTGAGAATAGGTCCTATCACTTCTTTTTGAAATTCCTCCTCATCCATTCCAAACATTCTTTGTGTAGCATACAATTTATGATTAAGCATTCCAGAAAAGGAAAGGTCATGATGAAATGGGCCTAATGACACCATTTGTGGAACAAAGGCTCTCTTGTTTAGTTGGACAAGGAATGTGGGGCTTTATAAATTGACACCTCCTCCTCAGATATTCAGACAAATACCTCATTCTAGTTGTGAAAGCTAGTTTTAAATTTGATGATCCACTATTTATCCATGGGAGATTGGAAATTTTGATATAATTTGTCTAGTTGCAAAGAAGTTATCTTGCTAGATGATGCAAATGACCTATTTCTTTCTTAATGTCGTAGGTGTTCCCTATTTTAAGAAGCTTGACTAATTTTTGACACCAATGATTCAGATCGCTAAAGGTATTCCCTATTTGAAGAAGTTCGACTGATTTTTGATATCAACGATTCAGATTTACTGAAAAAACTAGCAAGATGATTAAAACGTTTGGAATTGTCAATATTTTTCATGGGTTTTTAACTTGTTCCTATTTTATCCAAGACTGTTTTCCCATTCTGAACCGTTGAATCTTGCACCGCTACCGTTTTTGTGGGAGGAACTTTCTTAATAAATGAATGGTTGTAGTTTGTAGAGACCAAATAGTTTTTAATTTTTTTATAATTGAAAAAATTACCTTTCAGGGCGAGTTAAAAAATAATTGGATAGGTGAAATCGGAAAGAAATGATAAGAAAGACTTCAGAAAGAACTACTTTTAATTTTATTTTAGCAGATCTCGGGTTAACACAATAATATTATTATGGTGAATATATAATTAATTATTATTTAGATATTTTAAATATATATTTGAAAGAAATATATCACTGATGATATTGTTAATTAGATATATTAATTATTTTAGAAATATTTATTTAAAAGAAAAATCAAAATCAAAGAAATTGGATAGAAAATAAAAATCAAAGTCAAAGAGATATCCTTCAAAAAATCAAAATGAAAGAGATTTTATTAGAAAGAAAAATAAAGATAAATCACAAATATTTTAAAATATTTATCATAGATAAATTAAAAAGTCAAATAAAAAATCAAAAATAAAAAATTTAAAAGATCAAATAAATAAATCAAAGATAAAAGATAAATCAAAGAATCAAAAAATCAAATAACAATTCAAAGGTAAAGATAAATAAAAAATTTGAATAAACTAAAAAAATCAAATAAATAAACTTGATCTTAAAGAGAAATAAAAGATAAATTAGATATTTGATCACAAAGATGAATCAATAAAAAAGGAAAAACAAATATTTGATCACAAAAAATTGATTAAAAGATCACATAAATAAATGAAAAAATGGAATAATATTTAAGTTTTATTGAAAATATTTGAAAAATAAAAAAAACATAATCAGTTTTCATAAAAAGAAAACTCCTTTTAAAATTCATTTTAAGAAGTTAACAATAATGACTGCTTTTTTTTTCAAAAGATTAGAAGATAACATTTAAGAGTGGATATGGATTTGCATGTCACTTGAACATCAATTTCTAGTTGAAGATTTTTTGCTTACACATTGATGATAATATTAATTAGATATTTTAGATATATTTATTTAAAAGAAAAATCAAAGATAAATCTCAAAGAAAAGAAAAATCAAAATCAAAGAAATTTGATAGAAAAATCAAAATCAAAATCAACGAGATATCCTTCAAAAAATCAAAATGAAAGAGATTTTAATAGAAAGAGAAATCAAAGATAAATCACAAATATTTTAAAATGTTTATTATAGATAAATTAAAAAGTCAAATGGCGCAAGGTGGAGCAGCGAAGGGAAATTTGGCAGAAGGCAAAACGTGCTAGGATGCAAACGGTTAGGAGAAAAGGAGATGGGGTGATGAACCTAAGGAAAAGCTTTTGGGCAAAGCAATTTTTGAATCAACTAAGAACCAAAAGGCAACCCACATACCTCAATGGGTGTTTTCGAATGGAAGATGGATTGATAAATGTAGTCCCTGGTATAAGCATTGGGAAGATGATAATGGAAATAAACAAAATTAGAACGATTGGAGGAATGGCTTTCATAGTGATCACTAGAAAGGAAGTTGGCGCAAGCAAAATCCGAGTAGATGGAATCAAAAGGAAAACTTAAACACTGGCGATTCCAGGAGTGGGTGGTTCAGGAAAAATGGAAACCCTAGGGCACCGGGGGCAAGACATTGGAGCACCTCCAGGGATAGGAAATCTTGTCGTAATAGCAACCTCAGAAAAGAAGATTCGTGGCAAAGAAAGAATAACAATAACAACAATCAGAGCCCCCAAGATTATTGCCCAGGAGAAGATCACATTCGCAGGGACAATTCCTAGTACTATGGAGCTCAATGGAATAACAAGGGACCGCCAAGAGGTTCGAATCAATATAACCCCAAATGAAATTGGAAAAAGGGAGCCCTTTTTGGCTGGAGAAGAAGGAATGAAAGTGGATCGGAAGCAAATGCTAAGCCTTAGGGTAGTAAGATTTTCACAATGCCAGTGGAAATAATAAAGAGAAGAGTGGAGAGACTGCGTGATCGTGCCCTCTTCATGAAATGGTGCGGCCCAGGTGATCTGAAAGAAGATATCATGAACTGGTGGCAGCAAAACTTTAAAGACCGGGTGAGCATTATCCCCCTTCCTAATTCCTTTTACTTGATAGAATGTATAGACTGGATTCTAAAATAGCAAATAGTGTTTGGAAAACCCCTCTTCTTTAATGGCCATAACTTTCATTGCAAAAATTGGGAATCCAACTTTGACCCATGGCATTACAAGATTAAACAAACCCCAACATGGTTAAAACTAATTGACCTCCCATTAGAATATTGGAGTGTGGAGGCTATGACTAAGATTGGTGACTCCTTAAGGGTTTGCTTGGGAATATATGAAGATTTCATAAATGGGAAAGAAGATGCAGAGGCAAACATCCTAGTAGAAATTGAGGAAGGTGTAGGGATCTACAAGAGCCTAGAAACCATTTCAAAGTTTGGGAGTTGGATTCAGAAAGTAGCCAAGATTGATGTCAATAAGGTAGGGAAGTGTCTTTTCAAAGACGATATCAAGAATGGAAGCTCTAGCTCAGTAGAAGAGAATAACCCCATTGGTAGTAAGCAAAATACCAAAATAGGTCCATTAGTGAATTCAGGGGGAAATGGAGACAAGTTGGGAACCAAGGGTGTTGACCTAGAACAATTGTCTAGTAAGAGCCCCAAAAAAAGAAAATTGGGAGACCTTGAATGGAAAGCAAATATAATCTTAAGCCAAGACATGTCAAATGTTGAAGAAGTAACCTTGCAGGCTCAAAAGGATTAGATATTTTAGATATATTTATTTAAAAGAAAAATCAAACAAAAATCTTAAAGAAAAAGAAAAATAAAAATAAGAATAAAAGAGATATCCTTAAAAAAATCAAAATGAAAGGGATTTTACAAGAAAGATAAATCACAAATACTTTAAAATATTTATCATAGATAAATTAACAAGTTAAATAAATATATCAAAAATTAAAAAATTACTTTATTTAGATTCATATTCATGAAAGATGGTTTATTTTTTATAAATTAATGAATTTATTTCAAATTATACAATTAAATTTTGATAAAACATCAAAATTTATCAAAAAAATATAACTAGATAAAAACCATCAGTCCCTCTATCTCCAATAAAAATAATCCTTCATTACCATAAAATTTTAGTTGATGCAAGTGAAGGTTAATAGTTTCTCACTATTCATGTTGAGATAAAAAAAATAAAAAATGTTGGTATACATGCAATAGAGTATACTTCAAGTACCTAACAAAAGGCTCCTAAATTTTAGGAACAATGCATGAAGAAAACTGTTAAGGAGCTCCCTCCATAGGAACCTTGTGTAGGCCTAATTACAAATGAAAACTAGTACATTGAAGCGATTAATTTCTTAAAAGTTTGTGATGCAATGAGAAAAATTTATGCACGGTAGCAAAGAGAAAAAGCATGCATGCTGCAACAATAGAAACATCTCTCCATGGAATTGAACAATGGTTGTTTGTAAATTCAGCGACCAAGACCTTAATTTTGCTATGATAATGTTCATGAGCATCTTCTCTCACTTTCCCTAATGGATCCTTCCAACTTTTGGTGATGCCTCTATCTAGTCTATAGAAGATTTCAGCCACTTCTCGGTCACTTCCCAGGTAGTTCACGATAATTCCATATTTTCTAAGGATAGAGACATCTCTTTCAAAATCAATTAGCTCATGCATGAGATGAACGTAGCTTGATATCACATAGGTGTCATTCAACTCACATACTTCTAATGCCATAAGACTCTACAAAAGGGTTTCAATGCTATTACAGATTTTGATTATGGGAAGGTCAAATCTATTCTTCTTAATCCTAATCGCCATAAGATTTCCCTCCATCTTTGTGAATTTGATCCCAACACGCCTTAATTCAGAAGCTGGGGGGATTATAATGTTCATCTTTTTTGGGATGATGAGTATATGTCTGGTCGGTAGCTTTATGGGGTTCAGATAAATGTATGACTAGCATACAAATTAAATCCAAAAGATGCTTACTCTCCTTGACACATGGAATCCCCTTCTATAGCCAAGGGGTTGTCTCCTTAAAAAGGAAGAACAACATTTATATATGGACACAATCTAACAATTTACAACTCTAGCTCAATAAATGCGCCTTCTTCATGTTTATTAGGCTACAACCCTAAGATCTTGAGCATAACAAAGACTGGAATTTGCTTCTCCAACAGCAAAATGTTCATTTTTATGGGATATGCAACATATTCAATGGTATTTAGATTAAAAAGGTGGTGATCCAAATTTGCTTCACTATCCAAGGCCATAAAAGTTTCTACGATAAAACAAGCATCCAAAGTGAGCATCCAAGCAAGACACCTATCTTGGTACTCGATCTGTTGCTGGTAGCATTTTCTTATAGTGGAAGCTAGAGTGAGAATAGGTCCTATCACTTCTTTTTAAAATTCCTCCTTAGCCATGTCAAACATTCTCCATGTAGCATACAATTTATGATTAAGCATTCCAGAAAAGGAAAGGTCATGATGAAATGGGCCTAATGACACCATTTGTGGAACAAAGGCTCTCTCATTAAGTTGAAGAAGGAATTTGGGGACTTTATAAATCAACACCCCTCTTCAGATATTCAGACGGATACCTCATTCTAGTTGCGAAAGGTAGTTTTAAATTCGACAACCCACTATTTATCCATGGGAGATTGGAAATTTTGATATAATTAGTCTGGTTGCAAAGAAATTCTCTTGCTTTGCAATGCAAATGACCTATTTCATTCTTTACACCGAAGGCATTCCCTATTTGAAGAAGCCTGGCTAATTTTTGATATCAAAGATTTATATCATCGAAGGCATTCCCTTTTGAAGAAGCTCAGCTAATTTTTGATATCGACAAATTTAGATTTATGAAAAAATCTTGCAAGACGATTAAAACGTTCAAAGTCGTCAATATTTTTTCGTGGCTTTTAATTTGTTCATATTTTATCCACATTTTTTTTACCGTTCAGAACTGTGGAAGCTCGCACCGTTTCTTGCTGCCATTTTTGTGGGAGGAACTTTCTTAATAAATGAATGGCCATAGTCTATAGAGACAAAATAGAGTTAATTTGTGTATAATTAAAAAAATTACCTTTTAGGGTGAGTTAAAAAATAATTGGACAAGTGAAATCAGAAAGAAATGATAAGAAAGACTTCAGGAAGAAATACTTTTAATTTTATTTTAGCAAATCTCAAGTTAATACAAATTTTTTTTTATTTCGGTCGGTAATAGGAGTATTTTTATTGCTAAAAGAAAATTTACATAATTTCAGAGTTCATCTTCAGACCAAAAAATATCAACATAGAGTTTTTCCCTGAGGCACATTAACATGCATAACTGTAAAAAACTACCATCCTTGGACTACCAGTCTTTTCACAAGCTGGGCTAAACTTAAAACACCACCATAAACTTTAAACGTGCTTTGTTCTTAAATAGTATATAAACCCTATACAGAAAATACCCACTTCGTGTCTACTACAACCTATCTATCTTCTATCTACCTTTAGACATATCTAAAGCTATGAACAAAAAATGGAGAATTTTCTTCCATTGCATGCTACCCGACACTTCTTCGGCCTTGCTTCTTCATCTTCCTTGTTCGCCTCCTCGTTTGTGCCTTCACTTTCACCATCCTCATAGCTTCTTCCTTTGCTTTCACAATGAATTCTTCGACCTTCATCAGCTCAACGAAAATTTTGAGAGCCTTCCAACCCAACCATGCTTCTTCCCTGCACCATGCTTTAAACCTCCTTTTTGGCCAACGAATGAAAGGAATACAACCCACTATTTCATCAAAGTCCTCAATCTCTAAAGGTTCATTGATGTCTAACCCCACACCCAGAATAGCCCATTCAAGAATGAAGTCCTTCCCCACAAATAAATCTAGGTGCACCAGTATTTTCATCACTTCCCTGACCATTTCAACTAATTCTCAAGGATCAAGACCCCATGCAACCATCATTGAGTATACATCCATGTTTGTCCTATAATGGTGCCTCAATATCCCAAAGTTTCTTCCAAGAATCATTCTAACGCATTTCACCAACCTTTCATCATCAATGAGAAATAAACCTGTTAGCTGCTTCACTGACGCATTCCCATAGAATGGGCTAAGCAGTCGCATAGATAGAAATATAAAATTAGCCTCCATTTTTGCTCTACTCGCTAGTGCCTTCACCACAAAACAACTCTATTGAATTCTTTCACCGCACCTAACTCACAGATAACATCAAGACTAAGGAAATAAAATAATGGCTTCTCAGTTCTTCCACTCTAAAATAAAAGCTTTCCATCCTTCAAGCCCATCGCCACCCTTTCAAGCACTTTGACCATCTTTTCATAACTACGACACTTTGATCTCCTTAAATGCATAATACAATAATATTATTATGGTGAATATATAATTACTTATTATTTAGATGTTTTAAATATATATTTAAAAGAAATAAATATTTATGATAATATCAATTAGATATATTTATCTAAAAGAAAAATCAAAGATAAATCTAAAAAAAATCAAAATAAAAATTAAAAAAAATTGATAGAAAAATGAAAATCAGAATCAAATAGATATCCTTCAAAAAATCAAAATGAAAGGGATTTTATTAGAAAGAGAAATCAATGATAAATTGCAAATATTTAAAAATATTTATCATAAATAAATTAAAAAGTCAAATAAAAAAATCAAAAATAAAAAAATTTAAAAGATCAAATAAATAAATCAAAGATAAAAATGAATTAAAAGATCAAATAAATAAATCAAAGAGATTTGATCATATGAAAATATTTACCAATAAATCTAAAATTAAAAACTAAATTAAAATTTTCAATAAATAAAACAAAAAGATTTGATAAAAAGAATCATCAAATATAAATTACTAAGAATTCAAAATATCTATCATAGATAAACTAAAATATCAAATAAATAAATCAAAAATAAAAGATAAATAAAAATGACAAATAAAAATCTTTACCATGATAAATTTAAAGATGAAATAAATAAATCAAAGATAAAAGATAAATAAAAAAGACAAATAAATAAATCTTTATCCACATCTGTTTTTCAGAGGAAGCTCGCACCATTTCTTGATGCCATTTTTGTGGGAGTAACTTTCTTAATAAATGAATGGCCATAGTCTATAGAGACAAAATAGTTTTAATTTTTTTATAATTTAAAAAATTACCTTTTAGTGTGAGTTAAAAAATAATTGGACAAGTGAAATCAGAAAAAAAAAAAATGATAAGAAAGACTCCAGGAAGAAATACTTTTAATTTTATTTTAGCAGATCTCGAGTTAATAAAATAATTATTATTTTTTGGTCGGTAATAGGAGTATTATTATTGCTAAAAGAAAATTTACATAATTTTAGAGTTCATCTTCAGACCATAAAATATCAACAACATAGAGTTTTACCTTGAGGCACATTAACACGCATAACTGTAAAAAACTACCATCATTGGACTACTAGTCTTTTCACAATCTCGGCTAAACTAAAAACACCACCATAAACTTTAAACACTTTGTTCTTAAATAGTATATAAACCCTATACAAAAAATACCCACTTCATGTCTACTACAACCTATCTATCTTCTATCTACCTTTAGACATATCTAAAGCTATGAACAAAAAATTGAGAATTTTCTTCCACTGCATGCTACCCAACACTTCTTCGGCCTTGCTTCTTCATCCTCCTTGTTCGCCTCCTCGGTTGTGCATTCACTTTCACCATCCTAGCAACTTCTTCCTTTTCTTTAACAATGAATTCTTCAACCTTCATTAGCTCAACGAAAAGTTTGAGAGCCTTCCAACCCAACCACGCTTCTTCCCTGCACCGTGCTTTAAACCTCCCCTTTGGCCAACGAATGAAAGGAAGATAATCCACTGTGTCATCAAAGTCCTCAATCTCTAAAGGTTCATTGATGTCTAATCCCACACCCGGAATAGCTCATTCAAGAATGGAGTCCTTCCCCACCAAGAAATCTGGGTGCACTAGCATTTTCATCACTTCCCTGACCGTTTCAACTAATTCTCCAAGATCAAGACCCCATGCAACCATCATGGAGTATACATCCATGTTTGTCCTATAATGGTGCCTCAATATCCCAAAGTCTCTTCCAAGAATCATTCTAACACATTTCACCAGCCTTTCATCATCAACGAGAAACAAACCCGTTAGCCGCTTCATTGATGCATTCTTGTAGAATGGGCTGAGTTGCCGCCTAGATAGAAATGTAAAATTAGCCTCCATTTTTGCTCTACTCGCCAGTGCCTTCACCACAAAACAACTCTATTGAATTCCTTCACCGCACCTATCTCACTCATAACATCGAGACTAAATAAAATAATGGCTTCTCGGTTCTTCCACTCTAAAATAAAAGCTCGTCGTCCTTCAAGCCCATCGCCACCCTTTGAAACACTTCGACCATCTTTTCACAACTACGAACTCTGATCTCTTTAAATGCATAATACAATAATATTATTATGGTGAATATAAAATTATTTATTATTTAGATATTTTAAATATATATTTAAAAGAAATAAATATTAATGATAATATTAATTAGATATATTTATTTAAAAGTAAAATCATAGAAAAATCTCAAAGAAAAAGAAAAATCAAAATAAAAAAAATTGATAGAAAAATGAAAATCAGAATCAAATAGATATCCTTCAAAAAATCAAAATGAAAGGGATTTTATTAGAAAGAGAAGTCAATGATAAATTGCAAATATCTAAAAATATTTATCATAAATAAATTAAAAAGTTAAATCAAAAATAAAAAAATAAAAAAAATTTAAAAGATCAAATAAATAAATTAAAGATAAAAATGAATTAAAAGATCAAATAAATAAATCAAAGAGATTTGATCATATGAAAATATTTACCAATAAATCTTAGATTAAAAAATAAATTAAAAATTTCAATAAATAAAACAAAGAGATTTGATAAAAAAAATCATCAAATATAAATTACTAAGAATTCAAAATATCTATCATAGATAAACTAAAATATCAAATAAATAAATCAAAGATAAAAGATAAAAATAAAAATGACAAATAAAAATCTTTACCATGATAAATTTAAAGATGAAATAAATAAATCAAAGATAAAAGATAAATAAATAAATAAAATAAATAAATATTTATCCACATCTATTTTACCGTTCAAAAGACTTCAGAAAGAAATACTTTTAATTTTATTTTAGCAGATCTCAAGTTAATACAATAATTATTATTTTTCTGTCGGTAATAGGAGTATTATTATTGCTAAAAGAAAATTTACATAATTTCTGTAAAAAGCTACCATCGTTGGACTACCAGTCTTTTCACAATTTGGGCTAAAGTTAAAACACCACCATAAACTTTAAACACTTTGTTCTTAAATAGTATATAAATCCTATACAAAAAATACCCACTTTGTGTCTACTACAACCTATCTATCTTCTATCTACCTTTAGACATATCTAAAGCTATCAATAAAAAATTGAGAATTTTCTTCCACTGCATGCTACTCAACACTTCTTCGGCCTTGCTTCTTCATTCTCCTTGTTCGCCTCCTCGGTTGTGCCTTCACTTTCACCATCCTCGCAGCTTCTTCCTTTTCTTTCCCAATGAATTCTTCAACCTTCATCAACTCGATGAAAAGTTTGAGAGTCTTCCAACCCAACCACGCTTCTTCCCTGCACCGTGCTTTAAACCTCCCCTCTGGCCAATGAATGAAAGGAAGACAACCCACTGTCATCAAAGTCCTCAATCTCTAAAAGTTCATTGATGTCTAATCCCACACCTGGAATAGCCCATTCAAGAATGGAGTCCTTCCCCACCAAGAAATCTGGGTGCACCAACATTTTCATCACTTCCCTGATCGTTTCAACTAATTCTCCAAGATCAAAACCCCATGCAACCATCATGGAGTATACATCCATGTTTTTCCTATAATGGTGCCTCAATATCCCAAAGTCTCTTCCAAGAATCATTCTAACACATTTCACCAGCCTTTCATCATCAATGAGAAACAAACCCGTTAACCACTTCACTAACGCATTCCCATAGAATGGGCTGAGCTGCCGCCTAGATAGAAACGTAAAATTAGCCTCCATTTTTGCTCTACTTGCCACTACCTTCACCACAAAACAACTATATTGAATTCTTTCACCACACCTAACTCACTCATAACATCGAGACTGAGGAAATAAAATGATGGCTTCTCGGTTCTTCCACTCTAAAATGAAAGCTCGTCGTCCTTCAAGCCCATCGCCACCCTTTCAAGCACTTCAACCATCTTTTCACAACTACGACACTCTGATCTCTTTAAATGCATAATACAATAATATTATTATGGTGAATATATAATTATTTATTATTTAGATATTTTAAATATATATTTAAAAGAAATAAATATTGATAATTGACAGAAAAATGAAAATCAGAATCAAATAGATATCCTTCAAAAAATCAAAATGAAAGGGATTTTATTAGAAAGAGAAATCAATGATAAATTAAAAATATTTATAAATATTTATCATAAATAAATTAAAAAGTCAAATCAAAAATAAAAAAATAAAAAAATTTAAAAGATCAAATAAATAAATCAAAGATAAAAATGAATTAAAAGATCAAACAAATAAATCAAAGAGATTTGATCATATGAAAATATTTACCAATAAATCTAAGATTAAAAATGAATTAAAAATTTCAATAAATAAAACAAAGAGATTTGATAAAAAGAATCATCAAATATAAATTACTAAGAATTCAAAATATCTATCATAGATAAACTAAAATATCAAATAAATAAATCAAAGATAAAAGACAAATAAAAATCTTTACCATGATAAATTTAAAGATGAAATAAATAAATCAAAGATAAAATATAAATAAAAAAGACAAATAAATAAATCTTTATCCACATTGTTGTACCATTCAGAACTGTGGAAGCTCGCACCATTTTCTTGCTGCCATTTTTGTGGGAGGAACTTTCTTAATAAATGAATGGCCATAGTCTATAGAGACAAAATAGTTTTAATTTTTTTATAATTAAAAAAATTACCTTTTAGGGTGAGTTAAAAAATAATTGGACAAGTGAAATCAGAAAGAAATGATAAGAAAGACTTCAGGAAGAAATACTTTTAATTTTATTTTAGCAGATCTCGAGTTAATACAATAATTATTATTTCTTGGTCAGTAATAGGAGTATTATTATTGCTAAAAGAAAATTTAAATAATTTTACAGTTCATCTTCAGACCAAAAATATCAACAACATAGAGTTTTACCCTGAGGCACATTAACATGCAAAACTGTAAAAAACTACCATCATTGGACTAGTCTTTTCACAATCTCGGCTAAACTTAAAACACCACCATAAACTTTAAACACTTTGTTCTTAAATAGTATATAAACCCTATACAAAAAATACCCACTTCGTGTCTACTACAACCTATCTATCTTCTATCTACCTTTAGACATATCTAAAGCTATGAACAAAAAATTTAGAATTTTTTCCACTGCATGCTACCCGACACTTCTTCGGCCTTGCTTCTTCATCTTCCTTGTTTGCCTCCTCGGTTGTGCCTTCGCTTTCACCATCCTCGCAGCTTTTGCCTTTGCTTTCACAATAAATTCTTTGACCTTCATCAACTCAATGAAAAGTTTGAGAGCCTTCCAACCCAACCACACTTCTTCCCTGCACCGTGCTTTAAACCTCCCCTTTGGCCAACAAATGAAAGGAAGACAACCCACTGTGTCATCAAAGTCCTCAATCTCTAAAGGTTCATTGATGTCTAATCCCACACCTGGAATAGCCCATTCAAAAATGGAGTCCATCCCCACCAAGAAATCTGGGTGCACCAGCATTTTCATCACTTCCCTAACCGTTTCAACTAATTCTCCAAGATCAAGACCCCATGCAACCATCATGGAGTATACATCCATGTTTGTCCTGTAATGGTGCCTCAATATCCCAAAGTCTCTTCCAAGAATCATTCTAACACATTTCACTAGCCTTTCATCATCAATGAGAAACAAACCTGTTAGCCGCTTCACTGACACATTCCCATAGAATGGGTTGAGCTGCCGCCTAGATAGAAATGTAAAATTAGACTCCATTTTTGCTCTGCTCACCACTGCCTTCACCACAAAACAACTCTATTGAATTCCTTCACTGCACCTAACTCACTCATAACATCGAGACTCAGGAAATAAAATGATCGCTTCTCAGTTCTTCCACTCTAAAATAAAAGCTCGCCGTCCTTTAAGCCCATCACCACCGTTTCAAGCACTTCGACCATATTTTCACAACTACGACACTTTGATCTTTTTAAATGCATAATACAATAATATTATTATGGTGAATATATAATTACTTATTATTTAGATATTTTAAATATATATTTAAAAGAAATAAATATTGATGATAATATTAATTAGATATATTTATTTAAAAGAAAAATAAAAATTAAAAAAAAATGATAGAAAAATGAAAATTATAATCAAATAGATATCCTTCAAATAATCAAAATGAAAGGGATTTTATTAGAAAGAGAAATCAATGATAAATTGCAAATATTTAAAAATATTTATCATAAATAAATTAAAAAGTCAAATCAAAAATAAATAAATAAAAAATTTAAAACATCAAATAAATAAATGAAAGAGATTTGATGATATGAAAATATTTACCAATAAATTTAATATTAAAAAATAAATTAAAAATTTCAATAAATAAAACAAAGAGATTTGATAAAAAGAATCATCAAATATAAATTACTAAGAATTCAAAATATCTATCATAGATAAACTAAAATATCAAATAAATAAATCAAAGATAATAGATAAGTAAAAAAGACAAATAAAAATCTTTACCATGATAAATTTAAAGATCAAATAACTAAATCAAAGATAAAAGATTAATCAAAAAAATAAAAATTAAATAATAATTCAAAGATAAAATATTTTGAATAAACTAAAAAAATCAAATAAATAAATAAACTTAATCTGAAAGAGAAATAAAAGATAAATTAGATATTTGATCATAAAGATGAATCAATAAAAAAGGAAAAAATAGATATTTGATCACAAAAATTTGATTAAAAGATCAAATAAAAAAATGAATAAAAAGAATAAGATTTAAGTTTTATTGAAAATATTTAAAAAGTCAAAAAAGTAGAATCTGAAACAAAATTGCCAGCTTTCATAAAAAGAAAATTGTTTTTTAAATTCATTTTAGGAAGTTAACAATAATGATTGTTTTTTTTTTCAAAAGATAAGAAGATAATTTTTAAGAGTGGATATCCATTTGCATGTCATTTGAATGTCAATTTCTAGCTGAAGAGTGTTTCCTTACATAATATTAATTAGCTATTTTATATATATTTATTTAAAAGAAAAATCAAAATCATGGAAATTTGATAGAAAAATCAGAATTAGAATCAAAGAGATATCCTTAAAAAAATCAAAATGAAAGGGATTTTACTAGAAAGATAAATCACAAATACTTTAAAATATTTATCATAGATAAATTAAAAAGTCAAATAAATAAATCAAAAATTAAAAAAATACTTTATTTAGATTCATATTCATGAAAGATGGTTTATTTTTTATAAATTACTAAATTTATTTAAAATTATACAATTAAATTTTGATAAAACATCAAAATTTATAAAAAAATATAATTGGATAAAAACCATCATCACTCTATCTCCAATAAAAATAATCCTTCATTACCATAAAATCTTAGCTGATGCAAGTGAAGGTTAATAGTTTCTCACTATTCATGTTGAGATAAAGAAAATAAAAAATGTTGGTATACATGCAATAGAGTAAATCTCAAGTACCTGAAAAAATGCTCCTAGATTTTAGGAACAATGCCTGAAGAAAACTTTTAAGGAGCTCCCTCCATAGGAACCTTGTGGAAGCCTAATTACAAATGCAGACTAGTACATTGAAGCAATTGATTTCTTAATTGTTTGCGATGCAGTGAGAAAAATTTATGCACGATAGTGAATAGCAAAATCATGCATGCAACAACAATAGAAACAACTCTCCATGGAATTGAAAAATGGTCATCTCTAAATTCAACAACAAAGATCCTTAATTTTTCTATGATAATGTTCATGAGCATCTTATCTCACTTTCCCAAACGAATCCTTCTAGCTTCTGGTGATGCTTCTATCTAATTTGTAGAAGATTTCAGCCACTTCGTGGTCGCTTCCCAGGTAGTTCTCAATAATTCCAGCTTTTCTAGGGATAGAGACATCTCTTTCAAAATCAATTAGCTCACACATTAGATGAATGTAGCTTGATATCACATAGGTGTCATTCAACTCACATACTTCTAATGCCATAAGATTCTGCAAAAGGGTTTCAATGCTACTGCAGATTCTGATTATGGGAAGGTGAAATCTATTCTTCTTAATCCTAATTTCCATAAGATTTCCCTCCATCTTTGTGAATTTGATCCCAAAATGCATTAATTCAAAAGCTGAGGGGATTATAACATCTTTTTTGGGATGATGAGTATATGTTTGGTTGGTACCTTTATGGGGTTTGAATGAATGTATGACTAACATACAGATTAAATCCAAAAGATGCTTACTCTCCTTGACACATGGAATCCCCTTCTATAGCCAAGGGGCTATCTCCGGAAGAAAAACCTTTCTATATGGGCATGATCTAACAATTTACAGAGCTTAGTAAATGTGCTTGCTTCATCTTTTTCAAGCTGTAACCCTAAGATCTTGAGTAGAACAAAGAGTGGAATTTGGTTCTCCAGCACCAGAATGTCCATTTTTATGGGATATGCAGCATATTCAATGGTATTTCGATTAAAAAGGCAGTGATCCAAATTTGCTTCACTATCCAAGGCCATAAAAATTTCTACGATAAAACAAGCATGCAAAGTGAGCATCCAAGCAAGATACCTATCTTGGTACTTGATTTGTTGCTAGTAGCATTTTCTTATAGTAGAATCCAGAGGAAGAATAGGTCCTATCATTTCTTTTTCAAATTCCTCCTCAGGCATGTCAAACATTCTCTATGTAGCATACAATTTATGATTAAGCATTCTAGAAAAGGCAAGGTCATGATGAAATGGGCCTAATGACACCATTTGTGGAACAAAGGATCTCTCGTTCAGTTGGACAAGGAATTTGGGGACTTTATAAATTGACACCTCCTCCTGAGATATTCAAACGAATACCTCATTTTGGTTTCGAAAGCCAATTTTAAATTAAACAATCCACTATTTATCCATGGGAGATTGGAAAATTTGATGTAATTTGTCTGGATGCAAAGTTCTCTTGCTAGGTGATGCAAATGACCTATTTTCTTCTTTACGCCAAAGGCATTCCCTATTTGAGGAACCTTGGATGATTTTTGATATCGATGATTCAGATCGCCAAAGGTGTTCCCTATTTGAAGAAACCTAGCTAATTTTTTATATTGATGGTTCAAATTTTAAAAAAATATGGAAGACAATTAAAACATTTGGAGTCGCTGATATTTTTCGTGGGTTTTAATTTGTTCATGTTTTATCCACAAACATTTTCTCATTTCGAACCGTGGAAGCTCGCATTGTTTCTCACTATTGTTTTTGTGGGAGGAACTTTCTTAATAAATGAATGGTTGTAGTATGTAGAGACAAAATAATTTTAATTTTTTTATAATTGAAAAAATTACCTTTCAGGGCAAGTTAAAAATTAATTGAATAGGTGAAATCAGAAAGAAATGGTAAGAAAGACTTCAGGAAAAAATACTTTTAATTTTATTTTAGCAAATCCTTAGTTAATAAAATATTATTATTATGGTGAATATATAATTAATTATTATTTAAATATTTTAAATATATATTTAAAAGAAATATATCATTGATGACAATATTAATTAGATATTTTAGATATATTTATTTAAAAGAAAAATCAAATATAAATTTCAAAGAAAAAGAAAAATCAAAATAGGAATCAAAAGATATCATTCAAAAAAATTAAAATGAAAAGTATTTTATTAGAAAGAGAAATCAAAGTTAAATAACAAATATTTTAAAATATTTATCATAAATAAATTAAAAAGTAAAATAAATAAATCAAAAAATAAAAAAATTAAAGATCAAATATTTAAATCAAAGATAAAAATGAATTAAAAGATCAAATAAATAAATCAAAGAGATTTGATCACAAAGATATACAAATATTTATCATTAAATCCAAGATTAAAAAATTAATTAAAAAATTCAATAAATAAAACAAAGAGATTTGATAAAAAGAATAATCAAATATAAATTATTAAAAATTCAAAATATTTATCATAGATAAACTAAAATATCAAATAAATAAATCAAAGATAAAAGATAAATAAAAAGACCAAATAAAAATCTTTACTAGGATAAAGTTAAAGACCAAATAAATAAATCAAAGATAAAAGATAAATCTATAAATCAAAAAATCAAATAACAATTCAAAGATAAAGATAAATCAATCATTTGAATAAACTAAAAAAATTAAATAAATAAACTTTATCTCAAAGAGATATAATAGATATAAATTAGAAATTTGATCACAAAGATGAATCAATAAAAAAGGAAAAACAAATATTTGAACACAAAAAATTGTTTAAAAGATCAAATAAATAAATGAAAAAAATGAATAATATTTAAGTTTTATTGAAAATATTTAAAAAATCATTGTAGGAAGTTAACAATAATGACTTC
This sequence comes from Sequoia sempervirens, assembly GCA_007258455.2. Taxonomy (NCBI): domain Eukaryota; kingdom Viridiplantae; phylum Streptophyta; class Pinopsida; order Cupressales; family Cupressaceae; genus Sequoia; species Sequoia sempervirens. Next base: position 40,455 of record VDFB02122028.1, read on the forward strand.
TTCTTTTTTCAAAAAATAAGAACATAACATTTAAGAGTGGATATGAATTTGCATGTCATTTAAATGTCAATTTCTAACTGAAGAGTTTTTCCTTACACATTGATGATAATATTAATTAGATATTTTATATATATTTATTTAAAAGATAAATCTCAAAGAAAAATCTGAAAAAAATCAAAATCAAAATTAGAATCAAAGAGATATCCTTCAAAAAATCAAAATGAAAGGGATTTTATTAGAAAGAGAAATCAAAGATAAATCACAAATATTTTAAAATATTTATCATAGATAAATTAAAAAAATCAAATAAATAAATAAAAAATAAAAAATTACTTTATTTAGATTCATATTCATGGTTTATTTTTTATAAATTACCAAATTTATTTAAAATTATACAATTAAATTTTGACAAAACATCAAAATTTACCCCAAAAAAAATATAACTAGATAAAAACCATCATATCCCTCTATCTCCAATAAAAATAATACTTCATTACCATAAAATTTCAGTTGATGCAAGTGAAGGTTAATTGGTTCTCACTATTTGTGTTGAGATAAAGAAAATAAAAAATGTTGGTATACATGCAATAGAGTAAACTTCAACTACCTGACAAAAGGCTCCTAAATTTTAGGAACAATGCCTAAAGAAAACTTTTAAGGAGCTCCCTTCATAGGAACCTTGTGCAGGGCTAATTACAAATGTAGACTAGTACATTGAAGCAATCGGTAGATTAATTTCTTAAAATTTTGTGATGCATGAGAAAAATTTATGCATGGTAGCAAAGAGCCAAAACATGCATGTTGCAATTCCAAAAACAACTCTCCATAGAATTGAACAATGGTCATCTGTAAATTCAATGGCCAAGACCTTAATTTTGCTATGATAATGTTCATGAGAATCTTCTCTCACTTTCCCAAATGGATCCTTGTAGCTTATGTCGATGCCTCTTTCTAGTCTGTAGAAGATTTCAACCACTTCTCGGTCGCTTCCCAGGTAGTTCTTGATAATTCTAGTTTTTCTAAGGACAAAGACATCTCTTTTAGAATCAATTAGCTCATGCATGAGATGAACGTAGCTTCATATCACACAAGTGTCATTTAATTTGCATACTTCTAATGCCATAAGATTATGTAGTAGGGTTTCAATGCTACTACAGATTTTGATTATTGAAAGGTGAAATCTATTCTTCTTAATCCAAATTGCCATAAGATTTCCCTCCATCTTTGTGAATTTGATCACAACATGTGTTAATTTAGAAGCTGAGGGAATTATAACATCTTTTTTGGGATGATGAGTATATGTGGTATCTTTATGGGGTTCGGATGAACGTATGACTAACATACAAATTAAATCCAAAAGATTCTTACTCTCCTTGACAAATGGAATCCCCTTCTGTAGCAAACGAGTTGTCTCCTTAAAGGTGAAGAACAACCTTTCTATATGGGCATGATCGAACAATTTACAAAGCTTAGTAAATGTACCTAGATCATCTTTTTCAAGCTACAAGCTTAAGATCTTGAGCAGAAAAAATAGTGGAATTTGGTTCCCCAATAGCAAAATGTCTATTTTTATGGGATATGTAGCATATTCAATGGTATTGCAATTAAAAAGACAGTGATTTGAATTTGCTTCACTATCCAAGGCCCTAAAAATTTCTAAGATAAAACAAGCATCCAAAGTGAGCATCCAAGCAAGATACCTATCTTAATACTCGATCTGTTGTTGGTAGCATTTTCTTACAGTGGAAGCTAGAGCAAGAATAGGTCCTATCACTTCTTTTTTCAAATTCCTCCTTAGCCATTTCAAACATTCTCCATGTAGCATACAATTTATGATTAAGCATTCCAAAAAGGCAAGGTCATGATGAAATGGGCCTAATGACACCATTTGTGGAACAAAGGCTCTCTCATTTAGTTGGAAAAGGAATTTGGGGACTTTATAAATCAACACCTCCTCCTCCAATATTTGGACAGATACCTGATTCTAGTTGCAAAAGCTAGTTTTAAATTTGACGATCCATTGTTTATCCATGGGAGATTGGAAAATTTGATATAATTTGTCTAGTTGCAAAAAAGTTCTCTTGGTAGGCAATGCAAATTACCTATTTCTTTCTTTATGTTGAAGGCATTCCCTATTTGAAGAAGCCCGACTAATTTTTGATACTGATGATTCAGATCGTTGGAGGTGTTCCCTATTTGAAGAAGCCCAACTGATTTTTGATATCAATGATTCATATTTACGGAAAATTCTTGCAAGACGATTAAAACGTTTGGAGCTGTCGATATTTTTTGTGGGTTTTAATTTGTTCATATTTTATCCATAGTTGCTTTCCCGTTCGAACTGTGGAAGCTCACACCATTTCTCGTTGTCGTTTTTGTGGGAGGAACTTTCTTAATAAATGAATGGTCATAGTCACAAAATAGTTTTAATTTTTTTATAATTGAAAAAATTACCTTTCAAGGTGAGTTAAAAAATAATTAGACAGGTGAAATCAGAAAGAAATGGTAAGAAAGACTTTAGGAAGAAATACTTTTAATTTTATTTTAGCAGGGGTTAATACAATAATATTATTATGGTGAATACATAATTAATTATTATTTAGATATTTTAAATGTATATTTTAAAAATATATATCATTGACGATAATATTAATTAGATATATATATTTAAAAGAAAAATTAAAATCAAAGAAATTTGATAGAAAAACCAAAATCAAATCAAAGAAATATCCTTCAAAAAATTAAAATGAAAGAGATTTTATTAGAAAGAGAAATGAAAGATAAATCACAAATATTTAAAAATATTTATCATAAATAAATTAAAAAGTCAAATAAATAAATCAAAAATAAAAAAAATTAAAAGATCAAATAAATAAATCAAAGATAAAAATGAATTAAAAGATCAAATAAATAAATCAAAGAGATTTGATCACAAAGATATGAAAATATTTACCAATAAATTCAAGATTAAAAAATAAATTAAAAAATTCAATAAATAAAACAAGGAGATTTGATTAAAAAAAAATCAAATATAAATTACTAAGAATTCAAATTATTTACCATAGATAAACTAAAATATCAAATAAATAAATCAAAGATAAAAGATAAATAAAAAAGACCAAATAAAAATCTCTACCATGATAAATTTAAAGATCAAATAAAGAAATCAAAGATAAAAGATAAATCAAAAAATAAAAAATCAAATAATAATTCAAAGATAAAGATACATCAAAGATTTGAATAAACTAAAAAAATCAAATAAATAAATAAATAAATTTGATCTCAAAGAGAAATAAAAGATAAATTAGATATTTGATCACAAAATGAAT
>VDFB02122030.1:0-25806 GCA_007258455.2 Sequoia sempervirens
ACCACGTATGCAAAATCGAATAAGGGAGAAGTTGGAAGAATTAGGAGATCTGAAGCTATTAGAACTTGTTAGGCCAAATGGATGTAGAATACATTGAACAAATCAACATTCTTAGATGGATTGCTATGTTTTCCTTGGTAGGATGGAGTTATATTTCAAATAGTTGATCATTGTTGAAGGAATACTTATGGAAGATCCCTAGAATACTTGTGCATTCAATGAGGAAGATAAAATAGCTAGCACACATGAAAATGATAATCAGTCCATCCAAAATGATGAGAGTAACTATGAGAAGATTTTAGTTCTTCCCCATCATTCAATGGCCTCGATCCTTGCATTGAGATGGATTTAACAAATAACAAAATTTCTTTACCTTATGCAGATTTACTAGATGTGGAAAATTATTTTATTGATGCATTCATGGATCCTTGCATAATGGTGAATAAGGAAGGAACACCCATTAATGAGTTAACACGAGGAAATCATTCTGTTGATTTGAGTGATGGAAACTTAGCAAGAGAAAGAAGCATAGTTCTAGGTGAAATTGCAAATAGATCTCGTGGTGAAGGCCAGAAAGCTAAGGTCCAAATGGAATCTTCAAAAGAAAAAATTCAAGTGGATCAAGGAATGTATGATGAGGTCCAGTTGGATGAAGTAGAAGAATTCCAAGAAGATGATCAAGAGGCTATCTCAGAAATTGAATCGCTCCAGCATGATGAAGAGAACGAATGGGGGAGTGTCTCCTTAGTTTTGATTCTATTTATTCAAATGATTTGTTTGAGGAAAATCTTGATTTATCATGAATTAATGAATTTGACCTTAACAATGATAAACTTGACTCTAACTTGCACATTCTAGTTGATGATATGCAGAAACATGAACTAAAGAAATGTTTTCCGGGATTTGACTCTATGCATTCAAATGAGTTGTTCGAAGAAAATCCTTGTGTACTATGTACAACCAGTATTTCTTCCACTAATGGTGATGAGCTTGATGCTAATTCTCAAGATCTTATTAGTGACATGTTTGAAGAAGATGGTGAAAACAATGATTCATCTCAAGAGGAAATGGGTTCATAGACTTCACCAGTTGACAAAGGAGATTATTTGTTGCTTAGTCCATTTGAGGAGACCGAGGTGATTTGGGACTCCGCATCCAAGTGGAATACTAAGATGTTGGTAAATGGATATCCTAGCTGCAAAACAAATCTCACTTTGGGTGATCCATGTAGGATTCTTCCTTTTGGTTCACATTTTAAGGTAAGTTGTTATGATCTCTTATTGTTTGAAAAGATTACCAGGTCAAGTAAGGAAGATGTTGAAAAAATTGCTTTAGAGGTTGACGAAGGTAAAGATTTAACTGATGATGTTTGTATTTTGGAAAACATGATTGAAGTTAATGGTCCCTATGAAATCAAACACACTAGTTTGTTGTTTGAAACTAGTGTTGATTGTGATAAGGATATGCATGAGATTTTTGAACCAGGTTTGGATGTCTTGAATGTTAATGATACATTGCTAATGGATGTCCTTTATGTTGACATCCATATACTAGAGTGAAATGGAATGTTGTTTCATGAGCTAAGACCTCGTGAAGAGGAGATCATACGACATGAACACCCAACAACAATTGAAGGTCTTCTAAATCAGGTGGTGTCTTTTCATTACCCTATGTGTTTTAATGATTTTTAGTTTGATTATGATGTTGGGGACAATAAAATGTGTTTGTGGGTAGATCATGACAAGGCTGAGAACCTAGGAAACTATTAATATTTCAAACTTTATACCTTCAAGATGAATTTATTACACACAAACTTTTCATTTCTAAATATAAATATAAATTTACTAGTTTCATAACCGTACCTAGTAAGTTAAGGCTTCTACACATAATGAAAAATTAATCGAGTGGATGTACAAATTTTTATAGTTTTATGTTTGTAGAGCTCAGTTTGGAGTTAGTTTAGGATTAGGATTGGTTAGTGTCAGGTTTCTAGATTGGTTAGTTTTCTTTTTGTTTTGGTTTCTTTTGTTGGTTTTGTTTCTTTTCTTTTCCTCTACTATTTTTTTTCTTTTTTGTGTGTCCTCTTGTTTTTGTTTTTGTTTTTGGGTTTGTTTGTTTTTCTTTTTTTTTGGCCTTTTGTTGTTTGTTTGCTATTTTTGTTCTTGTTTTCTGTTTTGGTTTTGTTGGGTCATCGTGTTCATGTGCTCTGTGTTCTACTCCTCTCTTTTCTTGTTTGTTTCTTTTCCTTCCTCTGGGAGTTCCTCTCGTTGATAGTGGAAACTAAGTTTTTGTATGCAAGTTATGTGGAAAGTGAATCTATTGAGATTTTTTTGTCCATGTTTTCAAACACTTGATCAGTCAGTTGCTTTGAAAATTTTGATTTACCTTCATCCTTTCAAAACTAGGAAATGTTAGCATGGATTAAGACTTGGCACATTATGCAATTTTTGGGAGTATTTGAAAAACTAGCATGATTTGCACATCTTAAGAAGTCCATCAGTTAGTTTACATCGGGTGGGGTAGCTCTATTCAAAGTAAAAAATCTAAAGGGTTACATTTCTTTCATGATGTCCATCGTGGTTCTCAACCTGCTACTTAAGCTTCATTACTTAAGGATTGAGGTAAAGCCATAAATTATACTTCAAAAGAATCAACATCTAAGAAAAGAGGAAGGAAATAAAATATGAAAATGAACTCAATCAGCAAGGGTGATTTGAGTATCTCTACTGGGGCTATGGATGCCTAACTGGTAGTATCTAGCAATGCTTAGATAGAATTAGAGGTATCTTTGTTGGGGCTATAGACACCTTTCGAGAAGCAAAGCTATGCCCAGGATATCATTGCACAATAAAAAGGTAACTCAAAACTATGTAGCTTGGGTAGAGTCTATTCCACTTTGGTCATGACAACACTTATGGAGGGGAATGAATCATTTGCACAAACAAATATATTTCAGTTTCATCTTGGACCTTTGTCATGTCCCAGTTTTTATTGTGTTTTCACTTCTTAGATTGCCTAGAATGAGTGTAAACCAGAGATTTTGGGTATTTGGAGGGTTAGGCATTTTAAAATGCTTAGAGCATTTTCCCAGCTGAGTCACCATTTGTTATGCCCAACATACACGGCCCAACTTTTTGCTTGGAAAAGTTGGGGAACCCCTTTATTTTCTTTCATTTTGTTGGTTTGCTTCATTGTGTTTTGCGCTTTTCTATTCTCATTTCATCTTTTCCCTCTTCACTTGTTTCACTTTTCATCTCTTGTTTTGTGTTTGTTGTCATTTTGGTCTTGTTGTGGAGTTGTTCACAACCCCCAAACCTTTCTTGTTTATCCTTTTTTGGGGTTTTGGAATGAAACCTAAACTTTTCCTCGAGAGAGTGTTCAGGATCTAGGTGTTGTTCCAAATCTGATCTACACTTGTTTTCCTTTTCCTTATTTGTGTCGAAATCGAACGTCGGACTGAAACCTACACTTTGAACCTCCTTCAGGTTCACATTTTGAGTGCTATTATGATTCTGATCCCTGTGGTTTTCTTTTTTACCTCGCTTTGTTTCAGATTTGGACTTCGGACTGGAACCTAAACTTGAACCTCTTTGGAAGGTTCTTGTTCTTGGTTCCAACCCAATTATGATATTTGCTTCTATTGTGTGTTTGTCTTTCAAGTTCAGGTTTCAGGCTAGAACTGACACCTTGAACTTTTGAAGGTTCACGTTCTATGTTCGTTCCCAATCCTAATCCCTGCTTTGCCTTCGGGTGTTGTTCAAGTTCACATTCCTTGTCTAGTCTTGATCCTGATCTTCATGTTTTGTCACATCATTTGATTTTCGTCTTTGTTTTCTAGTCATTTTTGTGTTCTTATTTTTGTCTATCTTTGTCTTCATCTCCTTGTGTCATTTTCGCATCGTCCATCTCTAGTTTCATTAGAGTCAAAAATCCAGAAAAGGTATAAAATATCAAAAGTACAAAAAATAAAAAATATGATACATAATTCACATAAAAGATGAGTGGAATGGTATAGCTTGATGAATGATGGAAGCACTACGTTGCATGCAGGAGAAGGCCGATGGCCTATGAGGGTTGCATTGCATGTTGTTGTTTCCTTTGTGCATGCCCAATTTTGTCTACTGGCTGGTGATTACTGAGTCTGCCCAATCATGGGGTGGGATTTTTGCCGTGTTCGAGGGGAGATCCCTTTTTCTATAGAACTTTCTCTTGTTTGTTGTGTTCAGGATGCCATGATTTCCTTTGGTGTGGACTTCTCTTTGGCTGTGTGGTCTGTGGTGGGTGGACTAGAATGTGGGGTAGAGTTTTTGTGTTTCTGCTCTACATGATCGATGGAGTGGGGTTTGAAGCACAGAGGCTTTGGTGAATGGTGGTGTTTGAGTAGGGTTTTCAAGTGTGGCTTTCATGGCTAATGATGGGTTGGATGAGGTGTTGAGAGACGATGCTATGACAGAGGTAGGGGATGAGGCTCCCTTTTCACCTTCTCCTGATGTGGGCCTATCTAGGATCGATGGTTTTAAAGTACAAAAGGTTAATGGCTGCTTGGAAAGGGCTCAAGTACGCCTAGTGGTAGTGATCCAAAGGGAAGTGGTTGCAGAAGATATAGAATACTATAGCAAACATGTCTTAATATGCAAGTTTTTGGGATGAGGGTTTCTCTCCCTTTTCTTGAGCCTTGGATTTGGAAGACTTAGAACCCAAAGGGGGATATTAATATTTTGTTAGCCACAAATAATTTCTTCTTGGTGGATTTCTCATGCATCTCAGATCAAAATAGGGCTTTTGAGGGTGGCCTGCACTTTTACAATCAGGTTGGACTATTCATTAAACCATGGCACATGGGTTTTAATTCAATGAAGGTGGGTTTTAATTTGGTGGAGGAATTGTCGTCCAAGGTCCCAGAGTGGGTGTGCCTTCCTCAATTGCCGCTTGAATGTTGGAGGAGTGACATTCTGTAGCCTATTTCCATGGCGTTAGGAAAACCAATTGGTCCCTCTCAGCAGCCTCTGGAGAAGAAAGTATTTTCCTATGCTCATGTTTGTATGGAGATTGACTTGAGTCATCCTTTTCCTGATTCTATTGATTTGACAGTGGGAAAAAGTTCATGGACGCAATTGCTTGATTATGAAACTCTGTTGTTTAGATGTCATTTATGCTGAGAGTATGGTCATCTTCAAAGAAGGTTCCCGCATGCTATTGGTGTGGATAATTCAAGGAATGGGATGGCTCTATCAAATTTAGGATCTAAAAAGGGAAAAGGTCCCATGCAGGGGACAACTCTGGATAAAGATGGGTTCGTTCCTTTTAGGCCATGAAATAAAGGTTAAGGGCAGAAGAGGACTTTTCAAGATCGTGAGGAAGAGGGGGTATTCAACGGGTTTGATGTCTTGAATGATTTAGTTAATAAGGAGGGGGTCTCTCCTGACATGCATGTGGATGCTACTCCCATTACTTATAATAATCTTGAGCCTATGGCTCTTACATCTTCAGCTTTTGGACCTACAGAGGCTCCTAGGTAAATAAAGGATTCTTTTGTTTCTTCCCCTGAAGTTGGGCTTGGGGACCTGTGTGTGGCAGCTGGTACTTATTTGGTCTCTACTGATGTTGGTGCATGCCCCACTGAAGGTTTGGGTTCTAGAGGCATTGCTAAGAGTAAAGCTCCTGTTACTTCCCATATTTTGGGTGTGCATAAAAAATCCCTGAAAAAGAGTGCTCCTAACAAGCCCTAAAAGGTGGGTAGGAAGAAGGATCAGAAGAAAGTTAAGTTGGCTAGTGAGACATTGGTTGAATTTGGGTCGGTAAAGACCTTGGATACTCACTTCTCTCAACCTTCGAGATGATTGTGCTTCATGGAATGTGAGGGGTATGAATAACATCCCTAGACGAAAGGCTATTTAGGACATGGTCTGTGCTCATTCTCCAAATTTCATTTTTCTCTAGGAGACAAAGTTATCTATTGATAGCATGATGTAGAGTGCTTCTAAGATTTGATATAGAGGTTTATGTCAATGTGTGGGTGTGCAGGGGAGCTATGGAGGTCTTGCTTGTTTATGGGATCCTCGATAAATCTCTCCAATTTGGTGGCTCTCCAGTAGGTTCTCCAATTCTCTTGTTGCGATGATTTTGGAGATGGCGGAAAGAGTCTTTTTGTCCAATATTTATTCTTCGATGGATGTCCCTGGTAAGATTCTTTTGTGGTCTCATATAAATTTTTTGAGATCATTGGATCCCTTTCCTCCTTGGATTATGGCAGGTGATTTCAATGCAACTGTCTCTCTTGAGGAGAAAAAGGGGGAAGTGCCTCGTCTGGACCCCTCTTTTGATCTTCTTAGGGAGAATCTAGATTGACTTCGGATTGTGGATATAAAACCCTTGAATGGAATGTTTACTTGGAATAACAGGAGAATGGGGGAAGAAGCTATTTCTGAAAGGCTAGATAGGTTTCTTGTGTCTAGCTTTTGGATCAGTGAAAAGTGGTTGACAAGCTCTAAAATTTTAGACTAGTGGGGCTTAGATCATTGGCCGATCAAATTCTCTACTTGTCTAGTTGGTGGCTCAAAGAAATAGACTTTTAAATTTCAGCTTATGTAGCTCAGGGAGGAGGGTCTTTTTGACTTGGTTTCTAAATAGTGGGCTGAAGGTCAACCAGATTTTGGTACTGCTATGTACACCTTTATAAAGAGGCTTCAATATGTGAAGTATAAACTAAAGCATTGGAATAAGCATCAGTTTGGAAATGTGTTTCAATGGAAAATGGTTGCCCATGAACGTTTGGATTCTATTACTAGGTAGGTTAGGGAGCATGGTCTTAATGTAGCCTTGAGCAGGTTAGAGGATGACACAATCAAAGATCTCAAGGAATGGGAGCTTCGTGAGGAATTTTTTTGGAAATAAAAGGATCATATTGATTGGCTTCAGGAAAGGGATAGGAATACCTACTTCTTCCATAACTCGGTAAAGGCTAGAAGACAGGGTAACACTATCTCTTCTCTTTGCTCTCCTAAGGGATCTATTCCCTCTTCCTCTTTGGAAATCTCTAATGAGGCAGTTCACTTCTTCTCTGATCTCTTTTTCGAAGATACCCCACTTTCCAATGAGGAGGAAGACTCTATTTTGGCTTGCATCCCTCCTTTGGTGTTTATGGAAATGGATGCCTCTCTTCTCTAGCCTATTTCTTTGAAGGAGTTAGAGGAGGTGATGTTTCAACTGAAAAAGGGGAAGGCTCCTGGTCCAGATGGGTTCCCGACCAAGTTCTTTCAAGAATTTTAGGAAGTGATCAATCCTGACTTGTTGGAGGTTGTGCATGAATCTTTAAGGAATAAGAAAATGTTGAGGGCGATGAATTCCACGTTCCTTGCCCTTATTCCAAAGCGTGAGGGTGTCGATTCTCTAGATCTTTTCTGATCAATTGCTTTATGTAATGTGGTGTATAAAATCATTACAAAACTAATTGTTGAGAGTCTAAAGCCCTGGTTGGATAAGCTAATATCAGATGAACAAGGGGGTTTCGTAGCAAGTAGACAGATTCTAGATGGAGTTGTTATTGTGACGAAGACTATTCATTCCATGTTCTTTTCAAGGGAGAAGTCTATGTTCATAAAGTTGGACATGGCTAAGGCTTATGACAGATTTAAATGGGGTGTTTTGATCAAAATTCTTAGAGCTTTTGGGTTCAACAATGAGTGGATTGATTGGGTCATGAGTTGTATGAAAATTCCCTCCTTTTCTATTCTCATAAATGGAGAGTCCTCTACTTTGTTTGATGCTTCTAGAGGTCTATGGCAGGGAGACCCCTTATCCCCATATTTGTTCATTTTGATGGTTGAGGGTTTGGGGAGCTTCATTAAGTCCCAAGTTGCGGCTGGGATCATTCAAGGATGGATATGGAATAACTCCCTCTCTCCTCAAACGCATCTTCAGTTCATGGATGACTCAGCCTTGATGGGTGTTGTTAAGGTGGCTGAAGCACTTGCTTTTTGTCAGTCTTTGGATTTTTATCTAGCTGCCTCAGGACAAAGCATTAATGAAAGTAAGTCTTGAATTTATTTCTTTAATACCCCTAGGCTTATTCAGCAATGTATTGCTAGGATCTTAAGGTTTTAGGTGGGGAAGCTCCCCTTTACCTATCTAGGTATCTCTCTTGATGTGCGCCCGCCTCCCAGGGATTTTTGGTAGGAGGTGATTGATAAATTCTAAGTATTGGTCTGTCATTGGACCTATAGATGGTTATCTACAATAGGTAGAATCATTCTGCTGAAATTTGTAGTGCAGGCTCTACCTATATACAGATGTTTTTTCATGACTGCTCCCTCAAGCTTCATCAAGGATTTTAAGGGGCTTTGTAGGAAGTTTCTTTTTTTGGGTAATCTCCTCTTGAGGAAGTGGACCTTAATTAAGTTGGAAGTTGCTTGCCAGCCAAAGCAGGATGGTGGTTTGGGATTGCACAAAGTGGATTGGAATGGGAAAGTTTTGGTTGCTAAGTTGTATTGGATGTGGTGTTCACATCAACATCAGACCTAGGCTAAGATCCTTACCTTCAAGTATCTTGGGGAGGTGGATGGCACTAAGGTTCCTCGCTTCAGTATTTTGGGGAAAGGCTCTATGATTTGGGAAACTCTCAGGAGGGGAGCTTCGCTGGTTAAACAAGGCCTATTTTGGATCTGCAACAGAGGTTTTGATGCTCTCTTTTGGCATGACTAGTCTTGGGATGGCTACCCACCTATCCTTTCCTCACATCCTCACTTGGAGAATTTATGTAGGATTTTCATTCAGGCTGGTTGGAGCAGAGTAATGGATTTCAAAGTCCCTTAGGTGTTGGGGAAAACTATCATTTATCAGTGGAAGGATATGTAGGAGTGGCCCATGGGTGGTTCTTTGGAGGATAGGAGAGAGTTGTCCTCAATTTTAGCTAATAGAGTGTGTTGTTCTCTTCCAGAGAGGGACGTGCTAGCTTGGGGTTCAGATCCTAAGGGGAAGTACTATGTTGCTTCAGGGTATCGTGCTTTGGAAAGACATGAGTTAGGAAGTGCTAAGGTTCCTTGGTGGAAAAAAATTTGGAATAAATTCTCCTAGCCAAAATGTAATTTTTTCTCTTGGCTTGTGGTGTATGGCAGGTGTTTGACTTGGGACAACCTCTGCAAGCGGGGTTTCCAAGATTCCTCATTTTGCTTCCTTCGTTTCAAAGATGTTGAGAATATTTCTCATCTTTTCTTTCAGTGCCCCTTTGCTAGGACTATTTCACATTTTTGGTGGGGGGCATGGAATTTGCAGTTCAGGAATCCTTCTTCTCTTGTTGAGCTTTGGTGGAATATTGGACCTATTCCGGTGAAGAATTCATTTTTTCACAGAGCTTGGCATATTGGTCCTAGTCTAATTATTTGGCAGATTTGGTTGGAGCACAACCGAAGGAATTTTCTAGACAAGAAGTTATTGGTGCCCAGGCCAAGTTTGGGCTCGCATTCTTTGGGATCTACAAGAGACTGTGCATGCTAAATGTGATTTGTCCATACCGGTGGACCCTGGGGATACTGGAGCAATTCGTAATTTGGGTATTTTTGTTGGTAGGACTGGAAGGCCCAAGGTTGGGTAGGGCAAGTGCTCTAGAGGGAAGGTCTTCAGGGGAGGGCATTGGATGCTTCCTCCCACCGAGGTATTGAAAATCAACACTGATGGGCCTACAAGAGGTAACCTTTTTCTTTTTTTTAGAGTATAAGGGGCAGCACTCTAACAATCTCTTGGAGGCCCTAGCGATTCTTTTGGCCTTGAAGAGGGCATATGCTCTCGGTTGGAAACAAATTATTTGTGAATCTGATTCTCAAGTGGTGGTAGATTTGATAAATAGATGACATTTTGATGAGGTTAGTTGGAAAATTGCAATGGTGGCCAAACAAATTACTAGCCTTAGAGATTTATTGGATTATGTCACCTTCTCCCAGATCCCTCAGGAATGGAATAAGGTGGCTGATGGGTTGGCTAAATGGGCTTCTGAAAAGAATGGGACTTGGTTGGTGGATGATTGGGACAGTTTACCGAGGGACCTTGCCCAGGATTTGGAGGGCTGGGTTACCGAGGATGTGAAATGTTGCATTAACACTTCTTGATCTATTGTTTGTTGTTTCTTGGCCCATTCAGGCTTTCTTTTGCTTAATGCTCTATACTTCTCTTATTGATTAATAAAAGTTTTTACCCCTCTTTTTATTAAAAGTACAAAAAAATAGAAAATAAAAATAAAAATAAAAATACACAATATAAAATAAATAAAATATTTTATTTTAAAAGATTTTACAAGTAATAATAATAAATAAATAAGTATTAATTTTAAAATAAAATAAATAAATAAAATCTTTTTAAAAATTTTATTTTAAAGATTTAATTAAAAAGAAAATAAATGAACTTTAAGTTTAAAAGATTTTTAAAAATCAAAATCTTTAAAGAGGAAAAAGTTAAAAAAAAAAAAAATAAAATTAATTAAAAATCTTTAAATTTAATTTACAAGTTTAAAAAAATCATGAAAACAAAATAAAAAAATAGAGAAAGTTAAAAATGCAAAGGTTTAAATAGAAAACTCTTGATTCTTAATAGGTTTAAAAAATGCAAAAATAAAATAAGTCTTTTAATTCTTTGAATGGAGGTTTGGGTAATTTTTTGGCACCAATGTGTAAAGATCTCAATCTTGTACACAACTTGATCCCAATCCTGCACACAACCCAATCCCGCACATAGCAAGCTCCTTCGCATTTCAGAATCAGAGTGAGTGTTGGAACCAGACGAAGTGAAATGCCTAGGTGTAGTACACAATCCGATTCGATTCTGCACTGAACCCGATCCTGATCCCACCATAGGTGTCAAATATTTGCAAAATGAGAAGTTGCAGAGAGCATGAACTATTTGACAAATCTCTCAGAGACTGTGGCATCATGAAATGAAGTCAATGTAGAGGATGCATCTAGTTCAAAAGGCATTTGGAACATTCAAGTAAATACAGTCGGCAGGTTAAAGATCACAATTTCTTCAAAGTGTCCTCTCGACCTTTGCTAAATTGAAAGTTTTGGAACAGGGTACAAGATTCACGCAAAATGAATCGATTGGAAAGGTATTAAAAACTTTCAAGAAAATGTAATTTGCGGTATAAGGATGAATTCCTCAACCTTCACCAACGCCCTCCCTACCATATCTCAAGATACTTACCAAACTAGGCATGGAAATCCATAGAAAAGGGCATATTCAAATGCAAATTTTGATCAGACACTATAATCGCAATTATCTTGGCTAACAAGTCATACAACCTTATGAAACATCCTTGGCCTATAATGAAATGGAAAATCAGATGCATACAAAGATTATAGTGGGGATGAAACTATTGAATGAATGAAGCGGCCTAATGAATGGTGCATAATGCATACAAGAGATTTCTCATACAATATACAAACAAATTTGTTTAAAAGGCATGATAGGATTCCAAGCAAGTGTTATTTGTAAGTATAAAGCCAAATTTTAATATTTTACCAACATCCTCTTGACCTTAATGCACAAAAAGGAGGAATGATTGGGAAGAGACATAGGTCGTTTGGAAAAAAGCCTCAATAAAATGTGGTCTCACAGTTTTCCTTGATTATAGAATATGCACAAAATGGATTTTCCCGATAAAATACATGCACAATGTGGAAGCATCAACAAGGAAAATTGACTGTTCAACAAAATGCCATGAAGGGAAGTATGATCTCATGAGTTCGATCATGGCAGAGTATATATGCACAAAGTAAAATGCACATGAAATGGAACTATTGAAAAGGCTTTAAAAACTTTCAAACAAAATGTAACTAGTTGGTGTGAGTCATGGCGTAAGAGGTGTAGTCCCATGAATTACATTAATAGTAGGAAGGGTACAAAATGGATTTGCTGGAAGATTTTAGAACTTTCAAACAAATCTAAACGAAATGTAGAGGGCAACAAAAACTTCTAATTCTCCTTGTAACAAGATATGAAGGCATGAATGCAAAATGTGAGAGAAGCCAAGGTAGGAGGGAATGAAACATTTGATTAAATGCCTCAATGAGGCACAATTTCATAACACAATGATTGAGGGCACACACAAAATGGAGTTCGGTAAAATGTCTTTGAAATTTCTAAGAAAAAACAATTAGCATATGTAAAATAGGGTCGTGCAACCTTTGTTAGCATTCTCCCTACCATACCAAAATGGAAGCTTCAAAATAGTGAATCGTTTGTGTAGTTGTAGTTGCCTTGGTGAGCCTACATGAAGAATATGCAAGCATAGACATGGTGTTGAACTATTTGACAAAATGCCTTTGAGAGATGTAGTCTCATGGATAACCTTTGATTACTGGTATATTGGCAGAGGTAAAAATGCATCCAAGATGGTGAAATGTAGAAGCCCCAAAACAAAGTACGCACTATAGTGATTCGTTGAACGACTGTAGAAATTTTGAAGGAAAATAAATTGTTTGGTAGCTTGCCTCAAAGAAATGATGCTACAAAAATAGACAAATCAAAAACAAGGTAAATGAAAGTTTGACAAAAAAGACAATGTTTTTTGCAAGATGCGCATAATGTGGATTTTTTAAAAGTCCCTAGAAACTTTCAAGTGCATGCAGATTTAAGAGTATACACAAGATAGAAAACCATTTTATAGACGACCTTAAAAGGACATTGTTTTGATCACAAAAAACTTTAGAAAATGCAATCTATGGGTTTAAAGCCAATCCATAAACCCTTGCTAGTATCTTCCCTATCTATAAAATTGAGATGATATCTAAAACAAAGGAAATAACTAGATGTGCAAGGCATTAAAAATGAGTCTAGTGAGAAGAATGATTCAGATTCCCTTTCACTTCTTAGAATGTTCAAACTTGTTCAAGCCATGAAGAGTAATGTAGCTTTCTCATCAGATCCTAAGTTTAGAACTGAAAGCTTGAGAGCAAGAAGAATTTTCCCTGACGTTGAATTTATGGAAATAAATGAATGAAATTCGAGGATGAATTTGAGTTACATGATAACACGAGGGCAGAAATGGTAGTAAATTAGATAATGCTCTAGGCTATGAACAAATGACCATGTGTGGAAACAAGGAAGATGATAGAATGAGTGCTAAAATTGTTATTAAGGAAGATTATGGGTTAAATAAAAGTTTTGTAAAATGAGAAAGATGATATTCTTAGGAAAGGTTCCTCATCTTCCCTAGTAACAATGTATACAGAATGTAAATACACTAGCAGGGTGTGTGGAAAGTACACTACGTGCAAATTGAAAGTGTGATTTATTGAATGCAAATGTTTGCAGGATATGTAGGGATGATTAATTAATCAATTTTATTAATAATTAATTATGCCATTATAGTGAGAAATGTTAAATTCAATAAATTAATTATGCATTATGTGATTTTTGTAGGTACCTTCCAGGTTCAGGGGTGAACAACATCAAGATATTAAATCTAGGAAGAACATGATTTCTAGTGTTATTTTATTTTTGATAATTTAAATTAACATTAATGTCAAAAGGGATTTAATTTTATACTTCAATTAAATAAATAAGGATTTTATTAAATGAATTTAATTGAAGATAGTTTGAAATGTTTAAAATTAATTAATACACGTTCATGTTCTACAGGTGTTTTTGAAGTTTGCAAAAGATCTTGGAGATGATTTGTGAAGCAAATGTGCAGAAAGAGGAGATTTTCTGAAAGAATAATCAAACTAGAGAAAATTAAAAGTATATTAGGCCCGTTTGATGTGATCTCAAGAAAAAGATGTTGATTTGTGTAATCTGACATAGCAAACTCAGAGTTGAAATTGCAAATTGAAAATTGTCAACTAAAGCACATTGGAGTCAACTGAGGTCAACAAAAGTCAAAACAAAAAGTCTTTTTTTTTTAAGAATTGTATGTCCACAAATGTTGCAGCTTTTGATGGATCATTTTGGAGGGAATTAGATAAATGATTGAGTTATTAATTATTAAATGGAGCTCATTTGAAGAGGTTAGAATTTTAGGAAATTTTGTTAGACATTTTTGCTTAGAGTTGATTATAGTTTAGCAGTAGCATAGATGATATAAAGTTTTTTGTATTCTTAGTTTAGCTGAGGTAATTTGAGGATATTGGTTTCCGTACACTAGTGAATTTTCCAGAATTGTAAATGTTTTTTATCTATTTTACCTTAGTAAAAATAGTCAGATTCAAACATGTCTTGAATTGCACTCTAGAATGATATTTGTTTGGTTAACTGTTCGATTTGAAGTTTTTCAAGGAATGAAAAAAGATTATCTTTTCTTTTGTTTGAATTGTGATTTGTGATCTGCTATTAATTTTTGCACTGTGAATGAATGAAGCTTTGTATTGATTACAAGTTGATTTATTCTATCATTCTAGTTTAGGAAATCCTTGAAGAGTAATAGGTCTGGTTACTTAATGAATCAACATTCTTTTCTCTCTTGCATCCCTAATCTATCTCTTTCTTTTCTTTTATACCCCAGTTAGAGTAGGTTTAGATAGAATCTCGACCTTGCAGCAACAAAGAAGCTCAATAACTAGCAAGCCCCTTGAACATTACAACCTCATTGACCACTTAGCAAAATACCAATGTTGTGACCCAACATCTAGGAGCTTGGAAGATTATCGATTTAAAGATCATTTTTATTTTTTAGGAGAGGTAAGGTGATTACATCTTGTTTGCATGTGGGTATCTGTAGGATTATCATGGAAAAAATAGGCCCTTAAGTGGCGATAAAATTTAGAAAAATCAGAGTTAGGCAACTTGATGCTAAATTTTGAATAAGTTATCTATATTATTTCAAAAATATGTAAGAATAGAATCTATAGAAAATTGAATTTAGTTTCTAAACTACTAGGTTTTAAAAAAAATCTATTTGGTGAAAATTTAAAATTTCAATGCGGTAGTACTTAAAAATTTCAGGGAAAAAAAGTGTCTATCTGACCACCCTAACCACAATAAAATGATAATATTTTTTTATAAGATTTTAGATATAAGTAGAGGACTCATGTCCCGATCTGATGCATATTTTTTGTAATTTTTTTCCAAGTAAATAATTAATCATGAATTTTTTATTACAACTTCTAAAAATATAAAACTTCATTATGTCTGACCACCTTAACTTGGTCAAAACTTCATGAAATTCTTTTTTTTTTTTAATCCTATAGTATGCGAAGCATACAATGTGACACATATTTTGGATTCAAAAATTGTGATACTGTTTGAAATCTATAGATGTTTTTCAATCAACCTATCAATCAGGACTTTAGTTGTAATTCAAATAGAAAATGAATAATAATTATTTATTAAATTCATAGTAAAGCATAATTTATATTGGTGGAAATATGAGAATATCCTTTAAAAATCATTTTTTTTAATCAAATTTGGGTAAAAAAAAAGTCATCAGCCACATACCCTACACATACCCATCATATCGCCACTTTTTGGCCCATCATGATCCTGCACATACCCATGTTGTTGTGTCAATTTGGCCATCAACACGATTGAAGTTTGAACAACTACCCAAATATCTCATATCCCTTCTCGATCTCTAAAATGCCAAAATTAGAACACATTTCTAGCCCAATGATAAGAAAAATTCTACTACTACCATGTTCTTATTGATATAAGAACATACAATTTACCATAGGGTATGTGTAAGATCATGATGGGCCAAAAAGTGGCGATATGATGGGTATGTGTAGGGTATGTAGTTGATGACTTTTAACCCAAAATTGATGAAGCAGAAGGGTTTTAAAGGAGATTCTCGGCTTTCCACCAATATAAATTATGCTTTACTTTGAATTTAATAAATTATTATTATTCATTTTCTATTTGAATTATGACTTAAAGTCCTGATTGATAAGTTGATTGAAAACATCTATAGGTTTCAAGCGTATCACATTTTTGAATCCAAAACATGTCACATTCTATGTTCGCATAATATTGATAAAAAATAAATTGAATTTCATGAAGTTTTGACCAAGTTAAGGTGGTTAGACATACAAGTTTTTATATTTTTTAAAATTTAAAAAAAATCATAATTAATTATTTACTTGGAAAAAATTATAAAAAATATGGATCACATCGGGACATGAGTCCTCAACTTATATCTAAAATATTATAAAAAAATATTATCATTTTATTGTGGTTAGGGTGGTTAGAAAGACACCTACTTATTTTTCCCCTCAAATTTAAGTACTATTGCATTGAAATTTCAAATTTTAAATAGATTTAAAAAAAAAACCTAGTAGTTTAGAAACTACATTCAATTTTCTACAGATTCTATTCTTACATATTTTTGAAATAATATAGATAACTTATTCAAATTTTTATGTCAAGTTGCCTAACTCTGATTTTTCTAAATTTTTTGTCACTTAAGGGCTTGTGTTTTCCATGATGGCCATAGGTGTTATGATTTATTAGCTGGGAAATCACAAAGATTTATTTCATCCTTTACTCCTACCAAGGAATGAACATGTAAGAGAGGGGCACCACCATGTACAAGGCCCAAGGTCACAAAGGGCCAAGATGTGGAAGGCTACCCTAACTTACCTCAGCTAAATGGGGTGTTAGGATATGAGGATGAGAATGATGAGGACTATAAAGTCCTACAACCACTCTACAATCCCGAGATTTGAAATGAGGATAGGAGAGATGGTTTTTGAGCTCAACATTGTATCTCAAATAGCTCTTTGTCTGAGGACGAGAGCGTCGTTCTGAGATGACATCGTGGTGCACTGGTGTCTCTCAAGTGCGTTGGTGTCGGTATGACCAGAGGACTGAAAGTACAATGTGAACTAGCAGAAAAAAAGTTAGCAACCTAGCTAGTGACTTCTAAAAGAGAAAAACAATACTATGAAATATGAGAAGTACAAGCGAATGTGATAAAGAAAATATACCAAAGCTAGGGTGACGAAGATGATTTCGTAGAAGAGCCTATTCACTAGCTAGCTCCGCAAAGCACGTACACCTACACACGGAAAGAGGAAAATGTTCGGTGGTTGTATAGGTGTCGGCCTCAGTCAGACCCTCGTTTAGGTGTTTCCACCTCCATGAATAGCTAAGAAAGAAAGATAAAGAAAACAAAGTAGTAAAGAGCACTAAAGCACTACAAAACAGTAAATGTGCTAACTCAACCAAGTGATAGAGAGGAAAGGGAGCTTACCACCTCCACCAAGAGAACTCAACGCTGCTTGGGGGAGAAAATGAGAGTACTTGAGCCTCTGGTACAATGGTTTTTCTCCCCAACTTGCTCTACCGAAGTGATGGAGTGATGGATTTGTTGCAATGAGGTGCAAGAATGTTGCTTGAAAGCTTGAGAGTGAGTGCAAGAGTATGAAAGCGAGCTTGTGAATGAAGTGAAGAAGTTGAAATGCTTGTTCAAGGAGTGAATTTGAAGAGAAGATGGAGAAAAATAGCCATATTCAGGTCAGTTGACCAAAGGGGGCGTTAAAGCTTGACTCCCAATGAGAAGTGTAATGCCTCTGTAGGTTCAGCCGCAAGAATTTTCCAGGGATGTAAGCACGCCACACAGATGTTTGCGAACCGCATGGGCATCCCCAACAAAATGTCTCCACTAACACTCAAAATAGGCGTCAAGTGTGACAAAAGCAGCAAGCTTAGGTGGAATTAAACCTCTAAACTTGGTTTTCTAAAGCAGAGAAGGGTAATAGGGGAATTTACATAAGGGGTGCAAATTCACTCCTATACATTTTTCCCCCACTTTAGTGATCATGAGTATAGATGAGTGCTCGGTAAAGTAGATCAAGGAAGGAGTAGGGTTAGAAATGTATACCTAAACCATTGAGGAAGCAGACCATGATGTAGTAATTTTGAAGGTATAGGGAAAGTGAAGGACTTCATACCTACTCGAAACTATGAAGTTGAAGAAAGAAAGCGCCTTATAGGCCCACAGACCTGCAAGGAAGGTGTCCCCCAAAAACCCTAGCATGGAGTATACCCCGTGAAGCAAGCACCTTATAGGCCCGCAGACTTGCAAGGAAGGTGTCCCTGAAAAACTCTAACATGGAGGAGACCCAAAGGAAGTAAGTGCCAAGTATAGGCCCGCAAACCTGTAAGGAAGGTGTGCCCCAAAAACTCTATCATAGAGGAAACCCAAAGGAAATTCCCTACAGGCTCTCAGTCCTATAGGGAGGTGTCCCCCAAGATCTCTCACATGGAGGAAACCTGAGAAAGTAGACTCCACAAAGTTAGGAAGCGGCCAAATAGGCAAGTAAGCGGACAGTCACACGAATTGTCGATAATTAGGAATTCTTTCAAAGGGATCCCTCGGGAACCCTTCAAAAGAAGAGGGGTCCACTCAAGGGACGCGTTGTTTGAAAAGTGAGGTCTAGTCAAGCTGCCCCCAAGCTAGACATGAACGACTTCATTCAAGATGAGATCCTTCAAAGGGGGTCCCTCAAGAACCCATCATGAAGAAGGGGTCCACTCAAGGGACACACAGTTCAAAAGCAGATGTTCCCTTTCTTAGAGCGATCCATCATCAAGGAGTCCTTTCAAAAGATGTTCACTTCATCAAGGAATTCAAAAGGAAGAATATGCCCCCATGCGAGGGGAAGGTCAAACATTTTCCCGCTTTGGAGGAAGGTTTCCAAGTCCTTTCTTTACGAACCCTTGATGAAGGAAACATGTTCCGTTAGGGTTCCAAGTTGAGAATGTGATTTTGAAGAAAGGTTTACGAGGATTTTTGAGAAATGATTCATTGATAACGAATGCATTTTATAAAAATAAAAATGTTAAAGAAAGGCATTGTCACACATGAGAGGGACAACTCAAGTAAAGAAGAGAAAAAGAGAAAGAGAAAGCAAAAGAGAAAGACAACACGAACAAAGGGCATAGGGGGATCTACTTTAGTAGGGGAAAATCTGTTTGAGCTCATATGAATAATAGGTAACCGTGGTGCAAGGAAAAAGATCATCAATCCCCAACTAGATTAAGAAGAATGCACGGCAAACAAAGTAAAAATAAAAAATTGGGTCAACATGGAAGTGAAGCCTAAATTCCCCCAACACTTTGCATCATCCCCAATTTATCGAAAATCAAGCACAAACATGGAAGAATGATGATACAAATAGAAGAAGGTTTACAACACAAAAACCACACCTGTATCCAAGCACCAACAAGGGTGATGAGGGTAATCCAGGCACACATAGCATGATTACGGGGGAACACATCACAAAAAACACACACACACAAGATCAAGAAGAGGCCTCCTCCTAACAATTTGATTGACCAAGAAGTCATCCGCTTCCCACTCTAGATCATCATAGGGGGAAGGAGGATGGACCTACAATGGAGAGATGTAAAGAGGAGGAGAATCTGACCCTCCCACAACAAGGGCCAAGGAAGAAGGCCCAGCAAGGTCTTCTTCACTGAGCTCTTGTAGAGCTAAGGTCAACGATTTTGTGAAGATCGCTGACAAGGCTAGAACTTCATCCATAGAGTTAAACATGCACCCCAAAAGAGCGCCATTCTAACTTTAGTGGATGAGGCATGCTATGCCTGAGAGTCATCATTGGGCTCGCCAAATGACTCGAGAATGGTGATGAACTCAGGGGAAGTTGGGACTGGTTCTGTCACCAAGATAGAACAAGTCAACACAAGGCCACCTTGCGAAGAAGGTGGGCTCCTCTTATGTCCTTCATTGCTAGAAGGACCAAACTCCACCTTTTTCTTTGTTGGAGGAGACGAACTCCCCACAGATGAGGCTAGAGGTGCAGAGGAAGAGGAGGAAAGAATCCCAACAGATACAACCGAAGTATTAATCATATCCACAGGCTTTGGGAAAGTTTGGATATCCGAAATGGACATCAACAAAGGTGGCTCCACCTAAGGAGCGATGAACACTTGTACCCCCTTGGGGTTAGGTGCATTCACACTCGTAGAAAAATCCAAAATTAGTGTAGGACTAGGCTGAAGAGAAGCAAAAGGAAGGGAAGGGGGAGAAACTATAGGAAGCGTTGAAGCAGGGGAAATCACTTCTTCCTCCTTTCTTTGCAAAGAAACTTGCTCAGCCAAGAGAGCCTTTCATCGACACTTCCGCTAACATGCAAGGTGATTTCTATGACTCCTTGAGCTAGAGGCCAAAGGCTATGAAGGAACAGAAGGCTCTTGCTCCACCATGGGAACATCCACTACAGTCATTTTCAGTAGAGGAATGGATTCCTAAATGGGAGTAGGAGGAATAGTTTGAGGAGCAGCAGGGGGAGTTGGATAAAGATCCTTGGCAGTGGGCCTCTTCTCATTCACTACTTTGGGAGTAGGAGTAGTAGGAGGCTGCAGAGGTCAAGACAAAGAGGACTCTCCATGGGAGATCTCTTCCTATTATACCGAACAGGTCTAGGCTCTATTGGCAGAATAGGAAGTTCGAATGCAGGACACTTAGGCTTTTGCCAAGCAGGCACCATAGGATTCTCTTGCAAATGAGGATAAAAACCTAATGGTACCACAATAGAGCGAGAAGAAGCATCAGACTGACCAGTGGAAGAGGAAGAAGGAGGATCATGAGACCGCTTCTCTTCCTCCTTCCTTCATGCCTTAGCGACATCGCTATTAGCCTTTAAATAAGCCCTATGTGAAATAACATAAGGTGAGGGAGGATATCTCACTTTCAGTCTCAAGCACCCTTTCCTATAACTCTGATATGTTCAGTGCAGAAGTTCCATCCTAGGTGTGAGAGGACTAATGGGTGTAGGCCAAAAGTAGTCCAACAAGTATCTACCATGAGCAACCGATGGTCTATAATCGATGTCATGGATTACATGTACGAAACCCTCGTGGATAAATTTTAAGTATTTATGCATAATCGAGGGTACCACATTCATTGCCACCAACCAAGGGATACCCAATTTCACCCTAAAGAGCTCAGAACTAGGGATAATGTCAAACATGAGTTTCACAGATTTAGGTCCAACTGAGACGATAGGACAATACTACCCAAAGGGGGCATGAAAAGCTCGTCATGTGTGCGGATGGTACTCATGGGTGCATCATACCCATCTTTATGTAAGAAGTTGATTAGCATAATCTCCTCGATTATGATTTTCACTTGTGATGTCGGATCAATGAGAACACCTGATATGATGTTTCCGTTGATCTGCACAAGGATATAAAGAGGAGACGGTTCCCTATTAAAACCCATCGACAGGTCCTGTGAAGTGAAGGTTATACGAGTACCACTATCCATAGGTTGTACAAAGGGGATAGGTTGATGTAGGAAGGAGACCATTATGCAAATTAGACTTGATACTTTCACAAAGTCCCTAAAGGTAAAAGGATAAAACTGTGACCCAATTAAGGTTTTGTTATGCAATACCTTTGGAACCTTCCAACTACGCCAACTAGGGGTCACAGGTTGGGTTGAAAGGAGTTGTCAGTATCACAAAATGGAACCAAAATGGTTCACGTTGGGTTCACAAAAAATGTAAGAGAGGGGGACCACCACATTCAAGGCCCTAGGTCATGAAGGGCCAAGATGTAGAAGGCTTTCGTAACTTACCTCAACTAAACGAGGTGTTAGGATATGAGGATGAGAATGATGAGGACTATAAAGTCCTACAACCACTCTACAATCCTAAGATTCAAAATGAGGCTAGGCGAGCTGGTTTTTGAGCTCAACACTATATCTCATATACCTCTCTATCCGAGGACGAGAGCGCAGTTCTGGGACAACATCATGCCGCACCAGCATCTCTCAGGTGTGTTGGTTTCCGTATCACCAGAGGACTGAAAGTATAATGTGAACTAGCAGAAAACAAGCTAGCAACCTAGCTAGCGACTTCTAAAAGAGAAAAACAACACTATGAAATATGAGAAGTACAAGCAAATGTGATAAAGTAAATATACCAAAGCTAGGGTGACAAAGATGATTTCGTAGAAGAGCCTATTCACCAGCTAGCTCCGCAAAGCACGTACACCTACCCACAGAAAGAGGAAAATGTTGGGTGGCTGTATAGGGGCCGGACTCAGTCAGACCCTCGTTTAGGTGTTTCCACCTCCACGAACAGATAAGAAAGAGAGATAAAGAAAACAAAGTAGTAAAGAGCATTAAAGCACTACAAAAATTTAAATGTGCTAACTCAACCAAGTTATAGAGGAGAGGAAAGGGAGCTTACCACCTCCACCAAGAGAACTCAAGGCTACTTGGGGGAGAAAATGAGAGTACTTGAGCCTCTGCTGCAATGGTGTTTGTCCCCAACCTGCTGTACCGAAGTGATGGAGTGATTGATTTGCTGCAATGAGGTGCAAGAATGTTGCTTGAAAGCTTGAGAGTGAGCACAAGAGTATGAAAGTGAGCTTGTGAATGAAGTGAAGAAGTTGAAATGCTTGTTCAAGGAGTGAATTTGAAGAGAAGATGGAGAAAAACGGCCATATTCAGGTTGGTTGGCCGAAGGGGGCATTAAAACTTGACTCCCAATGAGAAGTGTAACACCTCTACAGGTTCAACCACATGAATCTTCCAGGGACATAAGCATGTCACGCGGACGTCTACATTCCACATGAACGTTTGTGTGTCACACATGCATCCTTGATAGAAACACCTCCATTGACGCTCAAAACAAGTGCCAAGTGTGACAAAAGTAGTGGGCTTAGGTGGAATTAAGCCTCTGAACATGGTTTTCTAAAGTGGAGAAGGGTAATAGGGGAATTTGCATAAGGGGTGTAAATTCACTCCTATATAGAACATATCTTGAAGCTCCCAACTCTTGATGAGACAATGTGTAGAGAATCAATGAAAACATTCACCACTGTTGTAGTTATAAACTTTGGTTACTTTGAGAACACAACTACTTATTTGGAAATTCAAAGTGGGAGAGAACCTAGTTGCTCTCAGAATCTTTGGATACAAGGAAACCTCTACATTTTCAATTTCTACGGAACTCCAGATGCCTTGTATGATCATAAAAAATTGCACTATTTCAAGAATTGCTTCATAGAGGGATTAATGAAAACTAATGAACTTCATCTTCGGTTATGAAAGGTGCTCCTACACAAATGCTAAGTTATATAATTAATCCAAAGTAAAAGGAAGAAGAAATTATTGAGCTATTAGTGAACATGGGATCTTCCAATTAATTATTTCCAAGCTTTCCTTTATAAATGTTTCAAGCTACATATTATATCCATAATGATCCAAAGGAAAGATTTGATGGCTGTGCAAAGTGATAATGGTTTGTGGTGAACAATTGAATGGAAATATTTAGATAATAGCATCAAATATGAACCCTTAGATGGTAAAAATGATATATGCACTGGAAGGTGATGATGAGCTCTGAAACCATCTTTTTGTTGAACACTGAATCTAATGATATTGAAAAATATCCAAATATCAACTTATATCTACCTCATATGCAAGCCCAGATTGATGAAGTTAATAACTTGATATATGATCCAATAAAGAATGGAGTTTATAGATGTTGATTTGATACAAATCAAAGGCCTTATGAACAGGATTTAATGGATTATTTGATGCAAACTTCAGGCCATAAGGTAAAATACTATTTTAAGTGGAAAATTTTGAATGGTAAATTATGAGGACTTGGTGAGACTTCTCTAAGAGTGTGGTCCCATGGAGAGGCTTTAGGATTTATTTTCATGGAGCAAGGGGTCACATGAAGGATAAAATTTAATGCCACGGGATTAATTGGAATCTTTTCCTGAAAAATAGCAACCCCTACCTTTTAGGACTACAAATTTCAGCTGGTGCAATTGAGGTGGGGCTAGAAATTGCCCCTATAGCTTAGGGATTTTTTTTGCCACTTGTGTATCACCTAAAATTTTAAATTCCTATCAAAAAAGTAAAAATGAGAGAATTTCTATTAATTTATTTATTTTTTCAAAATATTACTCCAATTCATTCCTTAAATTTTGGAGCTCAAACTTTTAAGTTAAATTGTACTATTAAATTTATGGGACCACTAGTTTTTAAAATTCCTAAAAATTCTCAGCAAAGCTCACTAAATTTTTTTAGGAAGCCCTTCTCCATGGGACCTTACCCTAAGTTTCTTGGTTAAAGGTATTCTTAACTACCATTAGGATTCCAATGCTTTCTGAAGATGACTCTTTATGTTGGGTGGGAATTAATGAGGGGACTTTGAAGGTTAAATCAAAATAGAAAGTTATTAAAGAATGTCAGTTGCCTTAGGGGACTGATTGGCTAATGGAAACCATTTGGAGTTCTTTAGCTCTTCCAAAATAGCATGTGAAGTGGTGGATCATATGCTGCTGCATTATTACACTATGTGTTCTTGAAGACTAGATTGTTCATGATTGTAGGAAGATACAATGCCCGCCACAACTAAAACTTGTTATTTCTTCTAAAAGATACAAAGTTTCTAATTATCTTTTTTGTAAAAATGATTTATGTCACTTATTGTAACTAGAAGTTAGAAAATGAACCTTGTTTTCGGAAAGGTGATGTAAAATATAACCAAATAAGGTTATTATTCTCAAATCCATTATATTTCAAAAAGATAGTTTGAAACTAGTTACTAGGAGTTGGAAGGTAGTTATCTAATGAAGCCTATAAATACAAGGCTTCTGTTATTTTAAAGGTTAGAGGGGGAAGGTGATTTTTTTGCAAAAAAGGGAAAACTTTTGAGAACTATTCAAGAGATTGTATCGAGTCTTTTGGTTTGTCACTTTGTACTTAAGGATGTTTGATATTGTATAATTTCATGAAGATAATCAAGAATGCATTTAGTTTGTATGTCCTCAATGTGTATCTAGATTATTATTGCTAATTTCTCATATGTCAAATTGGAAATTCCTTTGTGTAAGTGTGGAATCCATTTTTCATTTATGTGTAATTGATGAAACACATTCATACCCTAGTATCTTGGTTTGAATGTGCTAAGGAAACTTGTTTCCTTGTATGTTGAAATTTGTAATCTTTCTTTCATCATATTGCATATCAAAAAAATATTTGCAATAAAACCCCTTGTAATTTATCATCTGTTGTGAAATCTCAGTTGATATTCATATATCTATTGTTGGGGTTTTTGTTAGTCATTTTCCTTTAATTTTGTCTTTTCTCCTTTATTTAGTTTTAGGTTAAAAGTACACAAAAATTAAAAATACCCCAATCATACAAGGGAGCTTCCCCTCTCAAACGTAGAGGAAGATTGTTATTTCACAAGAAATCTCTCAATCTATTGGAGTGTTATTGCCACTTTCCATTAGGTGATTCAAATATCATTTCAAATTCCAATTCACTTACCAATAGATTTTTGGTGACTCTACTATGAACTTGAAACTAGTGTGTTTTGTTCCTCAGAAATCAAAAGGTACCTTCTCTGGTATGAGGGTTGGAAACTCCTTTTAAAAGAGAAACCCAAATTAATGGTTTGGTATAAAGGAATTGAATTATATAGTGATGGTGATAGTGATGATGAAGATTTTTCTTTGCCAATGTACTCATCCCAAAAGAATTAGGTTTTTTATGAACCCAAGCAAGTTGATTTCTTAAAGAGCTTATATGGTGCTATTCAATTGGTTTTTGATAAGGTACATCCTTCTCTACTTCAAAATTTGCAAAATATTCGAGAGAATGATGGAATAGTGACTTGATTTCTTACTCATGATCATTTTCCTAAATCAGTGAAAAAAAATAACAATGATGAAGAAAATGATTCTTCTCTTGTGTCTATTGCTCAAAAAATTCAAGCTCTTGAAGATCCTAATCAAATTCAGTTATTGAAAAGCTTCTATGGAAACAAGCAACTTTATCCTGACAAGGTACATTCTTCTTTGCTTCAAAAGTTACAAAATATTGAACAA
>VDFB02122031.1:0-14885 GCA_007258455.2 Sequoia sempervirens
ATCTACCCTTCACCCAATACCATCTACCCTCAACCCTCAACCCTATACCCTCTACCCTTAAACCCTTAAACTATATATCATCAACCCTCAACCCTCAACCCTTAAATCATATACCCTCTACCCCCAACCCTAATCCCTCAATCCTCAACCCTTAAACCCTAAACCCTCAACCCATATACCCTCTACCCTACACATTGTACCCTCAACCCTAATCCCTCAACCCTCAACCTTAAACCCTCAACCCTTAAACCCTAAACCCTTAAACCCTCTACCCTCTACCCTCTACCCTCTACCCTCTACCCTAAACACTCAACCATATACCCTCTACCCTTAAACTCTCTACCATCAACTCTAAACCCTCAACCATCAACCCTTAAAACCTAAACTCTTAAACCCTCTACCCTCTACCCTAATCCCTCAACCCTCAACCCTCAACCCTCAACCTTACAGGTCATCAACCCTATACCATCAATTCTCAATGTTGTACCCTGTACATTGGATCCTCAACACCAATATCTCTCTGTCCTTCCCTCCTCTTCTCTCCTCCTCTCTATCTCACTTCTCCCTCCATCTCTCCCTCCCTCCATCTCTCCCTCTCTACCCTAATCCCTCAACCCTATACCCTCAACCCTAAATCCATAAACCCTCAAATTTCAACCCTTAATCCCTCAACCCTTAAATACTAATCCCTCAACCCTCAACCCTTAAACCCTAATCCCTCAACCCTTAAGCCCTTAAATTCTCAACCCTCTACCCTCTACACTATACATTAAACCATGAACCCTTAATTCTCAACCATCTACCCTATACATTGGATCCTCAACCATATACCTTAAAAAATATATACTTAACCTTATACCCTCAACTCTAAACCCTTAAACCCTAAACCTCATCCCTCAAATATTAAACTATTGAATCCTCAACCCTTAAAGGCTCAACCCTTAAATGCTTAAAACCACAACCCTCTAACCTATACATTAAACCCTCTACCCTATACATTGGAACCTCAACCCTAATACTCAACCCCATAGGTCCTCAAACCCTATCCCTCTCTCTCTCTATCTATCTATCTCACCCCTCTCTCCCTCTCTAAACCTTTAAACTATTTACCCTAATCCCTCAACCCTATACCCTCAACTCTTAGACCCTTATATTCTCAACCCTTAAACCCTCAACCCTCTACCCTAACCCTAAACCCTAATCCCTCAAACCTAAGCCCTCAACCCTTAAACCCTTAAACTCTCTACTCTAAACCCTCAACCTATAATCCCTAAACTCTTACTCCATAAACCTTAATCCCTAAACCCTCAAAACTTAAACCTTAAACCCTCAACCCTTAATCCTTCAACCCTAATCCCTCAACCCTCAACCCTTAAACCCTAAACCCTAAACACTCAACCCCTATACCCTCTACCCTATACATTGGACCCTCAACCCTATACCCTTAACCCTCTACCCTCAACCTTAAACCCCCAACCACCAACCCTTAAACCCTCTACCCTTTTCCCCCAACCCAAAACCCTCTACCCTCAACCCTAATCCCTTAACTCTATACCCTCAACACTTAAACCCTAATCACTTATATATATATATCTGCAACAAAGGATTTAGTCGCTACAAGTCGGCTTCAATAAAACTTAAAAATATTAGCAACTATCATCTCAAATCTTGAGTAATATCCAATGCACATCCACAACAGTCATCCACAACTTATCTTGCACCCAAAACATAATGATAAAACACAAAAACATTCGAATAAACATTCCTTGAATAGCTGTAACACATTATATACTCTTAGTCAACCACAAAACATTGATAAACAAAAAGATATCAACCGGATCTCCAAACTTACACATAGCTTGGTATAGGGAACTAAGATTTATGAATAACATAAGAAATATACTGATAAAACTCCCATGAGATCCACAACTCAAAATAGTAAATAAAAATTTACACATGAATCAATGATCACCAAACTGTCAGATGCTTTGTTCTTCTAATTATTTGCAAACTTTCTGCTGATAGGAGTAAATGATAATGTGTGGATTAGTCACCGACTAGGGTTGTCATCAATGAAAACACCTAAAAGAATTTGCAGTGTCTCTTGCCAACAATCTCCCCCTTTGGCATTGATGGCAACATTTAGTGAAAAATGACTAAGTGTCAGATTAGTACCATCATGAACTACACTGCCACTTAAAAACTACAAAAAGATCTACAATACAACCCCCCTAAGATGACTCGACATTTTTCACTGTACAACTCTCCCCCTTTGACATCAATGGAAAAAATTGGGGAATCAAAAAGATAACAAATTTCAAAACTGTACATGCATGATCTGGTAACTTACATAAATTGGAAAATATCTACAAAATCTCTCTTCAACATGCTCAAATTTGTGTCCTAGAACCTTTTGAAACTCTCTAGAAGTTTTATGTGACCACAAAGTAAATAAGATAGAGTTTTAGTAGTTTCAAGATTTACTAGATCACGAGCTACCATAGCATCTTTGGCCTTAAAATTTACCATTATTTCAATCTTTGGACTAATTAGTCCTCTGATTTCGCATGCTCTAGCTACAATCCTCTCATTTTCATGCTTCAAACTCCTTATTTTGTCAAGCAAAGATATTACCTAACCTTCATGCTCACCAACATTACTGGCTAATGGATCAAAAGCATCAGAAAGGGTAGCCAACTTTTTTTCAATATCCTTCACCTTTTTCTCATTAACTTTAGTGAATTTTGACAAAACTAAACATGACTTATACACTTTTCCACCTTCAGATAAAGTATCTTGAATATTTCTCATGTAGGTGGCTAACAAAGTTTTATCTTTTGCAATCAGTTCTTTAAATCCACCAAATCTCTTTTCCTTAAACTCCATCTGAACTTTAATCGTAGCTGATTTTTCAAAATATTCAAAGTGAGTAATTACAGAATTTATGAGATTCTTTAGCTCATTGAAAGAGGAACCAGACGAATCCTTGACATGAGTAGGCATTAATTTCTACATGACTCCAGATGCAAGGCTTAGTAATTCACTATCCTCTATGTGAGACTTTAGAATCTTCTCACTAGCCTTAGCTTGAGCAATTGAAGTGACCTTCATCATCTGAATTAGGGATAAAGTAGATAGATTGATTGAGCTTTCATCCAATTTAGGATCAAACTCTTCCTCTTGTTCCATCATAGATTTCTTCACTGCCTCGGTAGTGTCTCTTACCTCCACTCTGATTTTTTGAACTTTTTCTTCTTCAACCTTGGGTTCTTCAGAGATTGTTTCCAGATTTCCTTTAGGCACTTCAACTTCTTCATTTTGTAACTCCTTCTCCTCAGCTAATACCACCTTGGGAACTTCAGTTTCCATAGGTATTTTTGTATTTTCCACATTAGGAGGAATCTAAAAATCCTCAGCATCTGCATTCACTTCCTCATTTTTTGGAAACTTTTTCAGTATTTACTTCCCCAACATTAATCTTATTCTTTAACAGAAACACTTCCAAAATTTTCTTGGTTTCACTAACCACAACATTATTAGCCTTCTCATTCTTCACAAATTTCAAGATTGGAAGTCTATTGATGGAATTCAAACCCGTGACCGTGCTTATAGCCTCTTTTGTAATCTTAAAAGGAAAATTCAACCACATGAATTTGGAATGAACACGGCTTAAAATATATCACACCCATTCATTTTCCTTAAATATGGGAAATTTTACAAACTGTGTGAACTTCTTCTCGACTAGGGTTTTAAATTCTAGCTTCACAGTAAAATCCTCTCCAATTATGTGATTGGAATACAGATTCATCAATTGAGAGCTTCCTAATTCTTCAATATTGGCATGTATATAAGCCCTAATATCTTCAGTATGCAATACTCTATACGATACAGATGAAAATGCACCTAGGGGCTCAATTTTGACTAACTTATAAGGATGCCATTTGAACTTTGGACAGGGTATGTCCTTGACTTCGACTACCAGAGGAATGGGCATGATTGAAAATTCATAAATTCACAAGTTTTTTGATAAATACCTTTTCGTTGGATCAAAATTTGATCATTGAACCTTCTTCATGCTTGAATCTCTCCACAATTCAGCAAAGTTCACTCCAGAGCTCTCCAAACTACTTTCCTCCAAAATGCAAAGAGACAAATGAAGGATAGAAATGAATTTCTATTATTTTCTCAACTAAACCTTTTTTCCAAAATAAATGCCTTTACCCTAACTCATCTGGTTACCTTGTTCCTTATACTGAGATAGATGATTCCTCTGTGGATCTTCAAAACTTTACAATACTACCTCCACTTGGTTGAACAACATCTAAAAAGTATCAATCCACTTACTGGACTTGTCCACATTCTAGTATCAATTTCCAGCAGGGGGTTAAAAGATTGTTCTAACAGCTCCCCCGAGGCCAAAGGCCTAAAACTAATTCCTGGAGGAATTACAAAAGCAGATTATGGTGCTGGAGTATTTACTTCAATAGAGAGATTCTTCTTCACCCATTTCTTCTGCATTTTCCTTCTGATCACATCAGTAGTGACTTTACCTTTTCCCTTAACATCCTATTGCATGTTCTGTCTTACTAGACCTCTTCTATTCCAATAGAATCTAGAAGTGTGGCCAAATTTATTGCAGTTGTAACACACAACATTTCTCTATCCAGGCCAATTGTTCCACTGATTTTTTCTTGATCTACATTGGTTAGTAATATGTACAAATCTATTGCATGCATAGCATCTGACATCTCTATGAAATTTATTCATTACAACTCTACATTCACTTGAATTATGACCATACTTATAGCAATTAAAGCACTGACCTGAGAATGATGGTCCACTTGTGTTCATCTCACACTTCAGGGCAACATTTTCTCTGGAAAAAATTTCACGTTCTTATGTTTTCTCCTTCAAGGCATGACTAAGTTGTTCATCTTACATGCTTCTATTCTTCTGCTTAAGCTAATCACACAATTCCATTCTTTTCTCCCTTGATTCATTGATTTTTTCTTTCAATGACTGAATGAATTTCTCTGCACTCTCAAGATTTTCTTGCAAATCTCGGTTCTTAGACTTTGACTAGTCAGGATCATCCAGGGCCACCATAAGTTGTTGTTGAAGACTACTTGTATCCATTGAAAAAATCCTTCCAAGATCTCCCCAGGATGTTAGACTTCTTTCAAGGAACTAGCTTTGATACCAGTTGTTGGAAACAAGCAACACTGAGAAGGGGGGTGAATTAGTGTTGTACAAAAATTAAATTTATTATTTTTATCTTTAACTCACTTAAGCATTCAATAAAATATTTATGCATGAACAGAAAGCAATCAATCACAACACCATAGCACCGTGATTTTTACATGGAAACTCTATTAGGGGAAAAACCACGGTGGATGGCCAATCCACAATATAATCTAAGTATACCCAAAAAGAAAGATTACAAAATGGGAATGCTCTTGCATTCAAGCACACTGCCTAGATCTTACTGCTCAAAATAGAAAGGCTTACTACCTTACAATGATTTGGATTAGATCCAAGAGAATGAACTGAAGGAATAACATCTAAAAATTCTTGATTACACTTCTGATCAATCTCAACAGTTGATCTTCTGTCCTTCTGACTGATTATGCACTTCTGCTCTACTCTGCACAAACTCGCACTATAAAAATTTTAATGCACAAGTGAAACTATGCATAATCACTCAATCGCTCTTTTGATTATTGAAAAACCCCTTCAACACATGTTTGCACACACAAAATGATATAACTAATCACTTATATATATTTGCAACAAAGGATTTAGTCACTACAACTTGGCTTTAATAAAACTTAAAAATATTAGCAATTGTTGGCTCAAATCTTGAGTAATATCCAATGCACATCCACAACGGTCATTCACCACTTATCTTGGACCCAAAACATAATGATAAAACACAAAAATATTTGAATAAACATTCCTTGAATATCCGCAACACATTATATCAACTTAGTCGGCCACAAAACACTAATAAATAGAAAGATATCAACCAAATCTCCAAACTTACACATATCCTGGTATGGGGCACTAAGATTTTTGGATAACATAAGAAATATACTGATAAACCTCCCTTGAGATCCACAACTCAAAATAGTAATAGAAAATTTGCACGTGAATCGATGATCACCAAATTGTCGAATGCTCTATTCTTCTAACTATTTGCAAATCGTCTGTCGGTGGGAGCAAATGATGACATGTGGATCAGTCACTAACTAGGGTTTCCATCAATAACAACACTTGAAAGCATTTTCAATGTCTCTTTCCAAAAAACTTATCTACCAAACCTTTTAGTAGTGATGACTTTGACATGTTAGATGAAGCCCTTGAGGACTTCATGTCACAAAATCCATCCACTAAGGTTTGTTGTGAGAAACCTAAAACAAAATATGTCAATGTAATTCAACCTCAACTTGTCCTTTCCCCACCTTCACAAAAACCTCAACCTCTACCTAAACCCAAGTTTACCCTTTACCCACCTAAGCATAATGTTGTTGCTCATACACATTACACTAGAAATAACCTGCAACCAACCCCAACCTCTTTACCTTTGCCCAATTCTATACTTCCTAGTGCTCTTCAATTAAGGGAGTATGATATAAGTGCACTCCCGCAAAGATATCCCTTTGGGACCTTCTTTAGAATTCACCAAACTATCACTCTATGCTCCAAATGGCATTACAACAAATAGTGGTTCCACCTGGTACAAATGCAAATGATGTGGCATCTCTTATACAAGGAATGAATGTAGTTAATGCAGACATTACCTTTCATCAACATGAGCTCCCTCCATTATAATTAAGGAAAAAAAATGATTCCTTTATGATAATTGCTCAATTCAATAGAATAGGCATTAAATAGACCCTTTTTGACAATGGCTCTGCCCTTAATGTGTGCAATGCAAAGCTCCTAGATCGGTTACATGTGGATAAATCACAAATCAAACATGATTCCTTATCTATTAGAGGATTTGACAATATCACAAAGCAACCACTCAGTGTAAATACTTTACCTATTATAGTCGGAATGGCTACTTTTCAAACTCCTATTCATGTCATGCCCTATGGTCTTCCGTACAATATTCTTTTGGGAAGACCATGAATTCATTAGATGCATGTGGTGCCTTCGAACCTTGATTGAATAATGAAAGATTTCTAAATAACAAAGTTTATCAAGTTGAAATAGACCCCAAGTCTGAAAGTTGCTTACAACTTGAAAAAGGAACAACTAGTCCTCTGAACACATTAATTCCAACATCTCATATAGAACCCCTTGAGACTAGCAAACAAGAAGAATAACCTGTGTTGAAATTACTAGGTGATGATTGGGGTACATTAGAATTCACACCTTCATTCATGGGTGAATACATAATTACAAGAAAATAGGATGAAAAACAAGAACAACCCATGGTTATGTCAACTCGGAATTTGGAAGAATCTTCCCAAGAATCTACCTAATCTACTTTGGACGAAAATACAACATACACAAATTTTTTTGATGAGATAGATTATCAACAACCACCCAACTGGAAGGAAATGGAAAGACTTTATGGATGAGGTTATGAGCTTGTGAAACAATTCAGATACAATGGTAAAGGATGTGGAAAACATGAACAAGGCATTCATGTTCCTATAGAACCTAATACACAAGAGACAAAGACTAGTTTGGGATATTCTTTTTCTAAGATAACAAAAGAAACTCAATGACCATCTCTCAACATCAACACCATCACATTTAAACCAAAAATAAATCTCACACTAAAACATCTTGAATTCCTTGATATGGATTTACCACTGTCATGGGAGTATGTTGAAGGTGATGAAGATTTGAAACAACTGTTAGGAGTTTATGATACAACATTCTCTACTCCTCCCATGAAACGGGTTACCTGTGCTATGATTAACATGAAGCAAAATGACATAAGTGAGAAGCCACATACAAGCATGATACCATATGATCCTGAATTTCCTAAGTCAAATGAACTCCCTTTAGGGGATACAATTGATATACCAATGGACATAGATGATAAAAAAAAGGTCATTAAGATTGGGAAGTGCCTTGATGATGAAGAACAAGAGGATACTACAACGTTGCTTCATGATTTTCCTAAAAATTTTGCTTGGAAATATTCAAATATGCCAGGAATAGATCCAAAGATAGTAACACATAGCATTTCTCTTTCTAACAATGCTAAGCCTATTTTCCAAAAGATACAAAAAATGAACCCAAGATAACCTTACATGTTAAAGGAGAACTTGAAAAACTCCTTGACACAGGTTTCATTCGACCTATTGATTATTCTCCTTGGATCTCAAACATTGTCACAGTTGTTAATTCTAAAAATTGTATTAGGATATGTACGGATTTTCATGACTTGAATAAAGCCTATTTTAAAGATGATTTTCCCCTTCCTAATATTGACATGATAGTGGATTCCACTGCAGGACATGCTTTGTTGTCATTCATGGATGGATTTTCTGGTTATAATCAAATCTTCATCAACCCGCAAGATCAATATAAGACAACATTTACATCTGTTTGGGGAACATTTTGTTGGGTTATGATGCCTTTTGGATTAAAGAATGCAAGTGCAACTTATCAAAGAGTAATGACATTGATATTTCATGATTACATACACAAAATATTGGAAGATTATGTTGATGACATCCTCATCAAATCCTTAACAAGACAAGACAATGTGAATGTCCTTTGACAAATCTTTGAATGGATGCATAAATACAACATGCACCTAATCCAAAAAAGTGTCTTTGGAGTAGATAGTGGAAATTTTTTAGGGTTTATCATATCTTGAAGAGGCATTGAGGTTGACACAAAGAAAATTGATGCTATAATAAACATGCCACCTCCTAGGAACATTTCTCAATTGTGTATGTTACAAGGAAGAATTCAAGCCATCCATTGTTTTGTCACCTCCTTAGCTAATCAACCATTACCTTTCACACATCTCCTCAAGAAGGATGTGCATTTTGATTGGAATGAGGATTGTAAATAGGCCTTTGAGAGTTTGAAGGAATACCTTGCAACTCTGCCCATTTTACAACCCGCTATGCCAAACAAACCGTTCATCCTTAACATAGCCACATCTACCCATGCTCTTGCAACATTGTTGGCTCAACAAGATGATAATGAAAAATAAAATCTTGTTTATTACATTAGTCTAACTTTAATCGATTATGAAACATGATACGCACCAATTGAAAAATAATGTTTAGCTCTTGTATTTGCTACTAGTAAGTTGCGACATTATTTACTAAATGTCGAAATACAAGTCATGAAAAAATTTGATCCTCTCAAACATCTTTTTACTAAAATAGACTTATCAGGATGTCTAGCTAAATGGGTAATGTTATTGACCGATTTCGACCTTAATTTTGTTTCACAAAAAGCAATCAAAGGCCAAGCCTTGACCGACCACTTAGCTGATGCTCCTTCTCCTCTAGCATTACCTAGCAATGACTCTTTTCCTAATGATAATGTGCTGACAATAGACATTCCTACATGGGAATTATATTTTGATGGATCCAAGTGTAGAATAGGCTCTGGCATTGGAGTTATCTTAATTCCATCGGTAGGAAAGCCTATTCCCTTGTCGTATCACTTGAATTTCCTATGTACGAATAACACAGCTAAGTATAAGGAATTAATTGCTAGGTTGTGTGCTACTTTAATCATGGGTGTCAAAGATATTAAAATTTTTGGTGACTCACAATTAGTAATTAAACAAATAGATGGAACATATCAAGCCAAGCATGAAAAATTATTCAAATACAAGGATCTTATCATGCACTTGGTAGAGAAGTTTCAGACATTCACCACTGATAACATCCCACGAAAAGATAATTAGCTTGTGGATGCAATGGCAAGTGCTTCCTCTCTTATATCTCCTCAAGATCCTTCAAAAAAATTCACATTCACTGTTCACCCTATCATGAAACCTTTGATCAAAAAAAGAATGGAAGAAGCTTTAATGACAAATGAGGAAAACTCGAGTGAATGGTATGATACCATATTCAACTATTTAAAAAGTGGTACCTTTCCCGAGCCAACAACCAAAAACCTTCATTCTTTTTTATGAAATATTGCATCTAAATATATAATTCTCGTCAGTGTGTTGTATCAAAGGTGGTTCAATGGTCTCTTACTTAGATGCTTAAAGAAATCTGAGATACCTCTAGCACTTCACCAAGCCCATGAAGGTGCTTGTGGTAATATGTCGTTTCATCCTAGAACACATTATTGCTTGCTTTGGACTCCCTTCTGCATTAGTATTTGATAAAGGTACACTATTTAAGAATAATGATGTGAAGAAATTATTGGAGACCTTTAATATCCAACATCATTTTTCGACACCTTATTACCCATAATCTAATGGTCAAGTTGAATCAAATAATAAAGTCCTTAAAAAAATTTTGAAGAAAACTATTAATAAACATCATAGGGATTGGCACACAGAATTACACTATGCGCTTTGGGCTTATTGCACAAGTTTTTGATCTTCCACAAGGACCACACCTTATAATTTGGTCTATAATAGTGAAGCAATAATGCCCTTGGAGTTAGAGATTCCCACACTAAGAATCTCTCTTCAAGGACTTGTTGATGATACACACTATCAAAAACAAAGATTACATCAGCTTGAGATGCTTAATGAACAATGCATCAATGCTCTTGAACATCTTCAAGCTTATTGTAAATGGAAACATCACCATTACAATCTTAATGTTATCCCTTGATCATTCCACAAGGGTTCCTTAGTTCTATCTGCAAATCAGTGCAATGTCAATTCTGACCCAAATGAAAGAGATAAATACAGTTCTAATTGGTTAGGACCATACATCATTGACAAAAATTTTGGGTCTGGTGCATACATGTTAATAGAATTAGATGGCATTCCCCTTAAGGAACCTATCAACGTTGCACATTTGCATTGGTATTATGTCTAACCCCTTTGAATAGTATGAATGATAAAGAACTTTTTTTAAATCCATTGGGTCATATCCTATATGCTTTCTCATTGCATCATTCTTGAAAAATCAATCATGCGTATGTCTTGAGCACTAAAGTGATTATTTAATTTATTTTTATAATTACTTTAGGTTTCATACTATTCACATTTATCTTGTGTGTTATGATAAGTTCAACATTATTACATTTAATTTAGCGTAACATACTTAATCATCATGTCGTATCTAAAAGAAACCGAGATAAGTTTTAATTAGATCACATAAGTCTTATTAAATCATGAAGATATTAATTAAATAATCTTACAAAGGTTATTTAATTAATCACATTATCATTTAACATTCAAACACATTGAGACAAGTAAAAAAACATCAAATGCTCATATATATATCCAAATTTTTATGTACATATCATCACAATATACAATATCACTGAGGTCTATGGGTACTCGACCCCTCAGGATCTGGTACTCGTGATCCAGTAGCAAGACATCGAGAGATGGTCATATGTGATCGTGATCACGATCCGCTAAATCTGAGTGAAAACTCTAAGCCCTGTATCCATCCAAGGGCCACCTGATGATCCCCTACTATATGCTCCCTCTTTTTCTATAGTTGTGCTACCTCTGCCTCTAGTCTCTCAACCTCTACTAGATTCTGGGATGACTATCTTGCAGTCTTGAATCGGTGGAGTTATCTCTTCAGACTCTCATATGTTGCCCGTAATCTCACGAATGGACTAAGTGACTGTGGATCCTACTCCATAATAGGTGGGGGCACATAATTTGAATCCATCTCCTCATTGATGGATTCTAGCACTATCTTTGTAGCTTCTTAATGGTAGAGCTCCCACCAATCTCTCGTCGCTCCTGCAAAGTAGAAACAACACACAATCAGTACACATCCTGATATATATATAAAGAGCATAAATACTAAAGTACATGCATAAAATCAAATATCATCACCTATATCTCTGGTAGGCAAAGAAATATCAACATTGTCCTATGCAAGGGACATGGAAGATGTGCTAGCCTCTCCATGATTGTGGGTACTGATGCCTATTGTAGTTGTTGCTCATGATCTTGTCATACAAATGGGAGAGGACTCTCCCCACTTATGTCGATCCTCAACTGCTGCCTCATCACTCTAACTCAGGGGTGGCTCCTCCTCCTCATCCTCCTCCTGGTCCTCCTCTTCTCCCTCCTATCCATCATAGTCCAGATCTACATCCTCATTGTACTCATCATCAATGACATCAGTAAATATGTCTATAGCTCTATATCATGTCTCCTTGGCCCTATCCTCTTTATCATCTCCCTCATTTGGCAATGGTTCTACACCCCCTATAGGCTTATCAATCGAATATATAGGAGTTGGTTGTGATACTATCCACCACTCCTCACAAGCCCATGTGACACTGACATCATCTATGTCAGATACTGGAGGTTGTTCGTGATCTGAGGAGTTGGAGCTACTCTCAGCAACATGGTCTAGAGTGAGCTGCACTATATCACCTAGTCTCCTGGAACTCCACATTGACCTCCTAAAAAAGGATCGTGCCCAGGGTGGTCTCTAAATCTATTTGAATTGATGCATGACTCGATCATAGTAGAAAGGATGTACTACGTGATCATGTCGTCCAACCAAAAATCTATCTAACTGTAGTCTCCTCAACTATCTCATGTGATCTTGTCACTATAGCATCAGCTGATAAGGTCTGCATAAGATCTCATCCTCCTCTAGTTGGTCAAATATCACTCTTCAAAAATGTAAATCCCCATACTACCATAACCGTCATAGAGGATAGTCAAAGGCCTAAGGATACCCCATTGTTGTAGCACATGGGAAGCCAACTGGTCTGGAACACGTAATATGCTCTAGGTACCACACCTATAGAAGTGTATAGTACACCATGCTATCTACCTCTCAGAAAAAAAATTGACCAAGCTCATAATACAAATGTGTTAGCATACAACACCCCCAGGCCTATACTATACAATGCTCTACCATCCCGTGTATCAAATGAACTAGTCCTCCCTCAAGGTGCACTACCCGCCCATTGGGGATGAGAACTAGTGCCACTTTATGCATCATGATCTATCTCACCACTGGCACTCATGAATACAATAACATCGCTAGGTCAATCCACCCTCTCATTCGCTCATCATGCACTGGACCACCCAAACAATACTGCATATTGGCCTTCTTCTCGTAGAAGGTGCAGTCTCTCTAGAAGTGTACAGGAACTTGGAGAATGTGGTGTACGTCCTCTAGGGTAATCGTCATCTCACCTGTCGGAAGGTGGAATGTGCATGTTTCTATGTCCCAGTGCTCGTAGAGCTCCATCAGCATAACATCATGGCACCTCATGGGGGGCATGAGGTACGCCTAGTAGATACCCATAGCCTGTAGGTGCTCTATCTCCTCTACTGTAAGTGATGGGGCTAAATCCCTCTAAAAACTCAGCTAGCTACCCCATAGATGCTACCATGAATGGGTGGATACCTATCAAAACCACAAAAATATGCTCTAAAAATCATCTAATATCTTTATTTTTTACTTTATTCATCATGAAAGTGTACTAAAGTTCATCTAGTGTGCTTTCCTAAAGGCCCTAGACACTTTAGAACCCTTTTGGGATACTTTTCAAAGAAACAAGACACTTTGCGAAAAAGTGGGACACTTTACGAAAAAGTGGGACACTTTGCGAACAAAAGGGACACTTTGCGAACAAAAGGGACACTTTGCAAACAAATGGGACACTTCACAAAAAAATGGGACACTTTGCGATTTTTTTTCCGAAGATCCTAAATTAACCTAGAAATGCATAAAAAATCATTAAATAATAGCATAATCACAAAGCACAGGTAGTAGAATCGACTCACCTCGTGATGACGTTGGACATGCACCACTTGGTCCCATAGAATGTCCAATCTCGTAGGCCTATAGTCTTGTTTGCTCAACATCTTTCCGTCTTCACTCATCACTCTCACGCTAAAAGAAGGTAAAATGAAGTAGTAAGTGACAAATTACTTCACTTTTACCTCTTTTAACTCTTTTCATTCTTTTTTACTTTTATGTATAAAATTAGGGTTTTTCCTATCTTAAGAGTTAATAAAGTACTTTCTATTCAAAACACCATAACAGGTGCTAGGGAACTCCATTTTTTGTCATTTGATGCATTGGAATCATGATTCTGCACCTGACATCATCAATTGTCTATCATTATGAGCCATGGTACTTGGATATGTCCTATGATATGATGTTCCTTATTCGATGCAGCTAGTTTTCTACCTCGATTCCACCTTCGTAAAGCAAGCAAAATCAAGGGGGACATATATCTACCCTAAAATTCAATTTCTAGAAGTGGTATAAAAGGATTTTTGGATAATTAATGAATTTTTGTTGCAGGATGTGGTTCCTAATGTTGTGGTTTTGCAGATAACTACACTAGGGGATTCATTCTCCCATCTTTTGAATGAGTATCCTTTTATGAAGTAAAGTGCACTGTTTAGAGTCCTTTAGCTTACATATGCATGTAGATTCATATGGGTGCTAAAGTGGGGGCTAACTGTGGACATGGAAATTATACTCCTTTAGATTTAGTACAATCTGTGGTCTAATTTAGTCCTATTTTAGACACCCTTGCATTAATCACCCTTTAAAAACAACATTTATAGGCTCCTAAGACTCATTATTTTGGAATTTAAGGCCTATTCCACTCACAAATCATATAAATCCTGACAAGCAACATTCAAATCATTCAAATTCCAGAAAACCCACCTCAAAAACCCCTGGTGGGACTAAGTCGCCCAAGGTGGCGACTTAGTCCCTTTTGAGGGATTTTTCACTTTTGAGTAGGAAAATCAC